>CM054130.1:12603567-12740308 GCA_028751855.1 Ambrosia trifida | reverse complement strand
CAATACATCATCATCAAGTGTCATAAATACTGAAGAATTTAGCATATGCTTATAAGACACACAAAATTAAATGACTAATAACAAAATTCAAAGCCCTAATGTGCTAAACTGATAATTCTAGTTCAAAATAAAGAATTGCAATCTACAATATCACCATCATCAAGTGTCATAAATACAGAAGATTTTATAGTAACCAACGGGGCCGTGCTCTAGTGAAAGCCGCCGGTTGGCGCCTCGTTCGTGACAAAATGTCATACGCGAGCCAGGGGTTTTAAGTGAGCCTTCGGGTGGTGGCTTGGGCGGATCTAGAGAAGGAGCAGGGGTAACGTCCGTTACCCCTCAACTTTTTTGGCGTAGTGTATTTTTAAATTTTTTTAAGTGTTTTGTATTACGCTACTCGTGAAAATTATGTAACATCAAAGTTTAAAAGAACGAAAACGAGGAGGTGTTTTCCCTTCGCCTCATGAGGCGTAAGCCTCGAGGCGAACCGAGGCTTAAGCTCGAGGTGCAGTCAAAAAATAAATATGAAAACTATGTGTCTATAAAAAATAAAATACTTGACCTATAAAAGTCTAAAAACATCAAAAAACACACATCAAAAATAAAATAATTGACCCAAAAAGTCTAAAACACCAAAAAAAAAAACACATCAAAAACACCCTAAACCACCCGAGGCGCACATTTTCTGAACGCCTCAGCCCTTAGAGGCGTATGTACAATCTGAACCCCATGAGGCGTGCCTCAGACTCGTTTTCTTAGAGTTTAGCCTCGAGGCACGCCTCGAGACGTACGCCTCACCCGTTTTTTAAAACCATGTGTAACGTTACCCCTAAAATCTTAGTCTAGATCCGCCACTGCCGTGGTGGATTTCCCCTCTAATTGGTGACGGGCCGGGTCCTAGCGCTGTTTGTGATCGTGGGCGTCCTTTTGCCAATAATTGTACGCCGGGCAACGGTTGCCCGGCCAACCACGTACACCAATAGGCAAAAGTCCACTAGCGATCACAGACAGAGCTGGTGACCCCATCCCGTCATCAATTCAATGGAAACCAACCGCCCAAAAGCCCACTATGGTAAAACCTCTAACTCACACATGACATTTTATCACGAACGAGATCCAACCGGTAACCGCTAGAGCATTGCCCCTTTGATATAGCCCTAATATGCTAAATTAACTAATTCAAATTCAAATTCAAATTCAAATTCAAATTCAAATTAAAGAAACTAAAAACTCCAAAAAAAAAAAAAAAAAAAGTTGGTATCCACAAACATAACAACTTTCTCCTTTACAAAATAATAATAATAATAATAATAATAATAATATTATTATTACCCGCCGTAATAAGGATCAGAGGTACCAAAAACATTAAAATCAACAACACCACCAGTAAAGCCTTGAAGTAATCTAGCGTGTCTGACATGGTCACGTGCCTTTAGTACATCAAGCTCAACCGTCGTATTCGCCGGAAAAGCCCTTGATAGGGTTAGAACCGTCGCCGGAAATTCACCTCCGCCGTCAATAACCGTCACCAGTAATAATATGACGGTTATTAATAAAAGACTGCCGGTTTTTACCGGCATTTTTTTTTTTAAAATAATTTAAAGCTGATTGGATTGTTGTGTGGGATTTGAATGTAATGGGTGTAGATATAGATCAATATGTGTGTGTTGAATCAGAATAATGTTTGGTGTTGTGTCGACGATGCGAGAGAGAGAGAAGGGGGGGGGGGGGGGGGGGGGGGGGGGGGGGGAGGAAACGCAGGGATTGTAAAATGGGTTTACCGAACAAAAGTCGTCTTTTATTCAACTGTCGACTATTTTATTATTTATTGTGTCACATTTTTAAATAGGATAATGATGTTCACATAGGATGTTTGTTAGATAATGTGTAAGTTAGTAGTCGATTCTTAGGCACGGCGCCCCGCAAGGGTGGTTGTCACACAGTTATTCGCCGATTAAAAAAAAAAAAGATAATGTGTAAGTTGCAAGTAGGGATGAGTTCGATCCAGCAATAGTGGTAGAGTGGTGAAAAAGGCAGGTATTCACTTCATGTGTTTCGGGTTTGATTCTACTTTTATCATTTATGGTTGGATATTTTTTGGGTGGAAGCCCTAGTGCTTCATATGCGCAGCCTTGTTTCGCTAGTGGGCCAGCCACTCTCGTGTCAGCTTGGGCCTGATTAAGACAACATAGTCTGACCATTGGAGTGACTAGTGGTCCCATTTAAGGGGATTGTGAGGATCTCTGTCACAATCTTAGAAAGTCACCTTCCAAAAAAAAGTAGGGATGAGTTTGGTAATGAGTCGTGTTAAACCGACTCTAATATCGAATTTTGTCAAACCTTGATTTCAATATTGAAAATATACGGTATGGTATTGATATTTTAAGGTATAATGATGATACCGGACCGATGCGGAACTGAAAATACCGATACCGATTTTTGCTAAAATTTGGTATCGAAAATGAAATGATATCAGTATTTTCATTATCGGAATCGTTCAATATCGGTATTTTTTATATTTAATACTAAAATGTTCATTCCTAGTTGTAACCCTTGCTATATGTTGTGTTATTACATTTTTTTTTTCACTTTAGGTAACAGCAACGTCTTCATAAGTTGTTGTTTACTTTCATTTACGTTAAAACGGTCATGTTAGCATCACCTCATACTCCACTGTCTTGCACTTGAGAGCATTGTTTTGAAAACCGGACCGGACCGGCCGGTCGGACCGGTCGGACCGGGCTCCGGGGCCTGGACCGGTCCGGTTCGGGTAGTCGGACCGTTTTTGCAGCGAACCGGGGTTGAACCGGTGAACCGGCCGGTCGGACCGGAAAACCGGCCGGTCGAACCGGAAACCGGACCGGTCGGACCGGATTTTTTAATTTTTTTTATTTTTTTAATTTTTTTTTGTTTTTTGGGCCGGTTCGTCGAACCGGTCGAACCGGTCGGACCGGTCGAACCGGTGAACCGGCCGGGGGTCCGGTTCGACGTCCGGTCCGGTTCTGAAAACCTTGCTTGAGAGAGGCGTAGTTCTACTTTCTAATAGAGCTTTCACTACCACGTAATTTTTATTTTTTGAAACACTTTTATGTTTTAACAATTAAGTTTATTAAAACAAATTACATTAATAACTAACAATTTAAATTACGTTAATAAAAAAAAATTAACAGTAAAAAGACTAGACCTGATTGTTAGCATGAAGTGTTGCGAGATGTTCAACTAAACCACCCCGAATGTTATTATGCGTTTCGCAATTGCCTATTAACCAGCCCAAGGCATTATAGCCTAGTGGCATCTTGGTGGTGAGATAAGACTTAGGGGCCATAAGGTCCTGGGTTCGAATCTCACAAAGGGGGTTTTCTCATAATTATGAGTTTCCTCCTGAATTGGTGACTTGGTGGTGGAATATGATCGCGTGGAAACATTGGTGGCACGATGATACTCCAGTGTTCCGTGAGTGATTCCAATTTGTTGGCCGTTCAAAAAAAAATTGCCTATTAACCAATTAGTGCACGTTTTTGTGTCACTAACTTATCCGAATTCAATATTTGTTTCAAGCTCGTTTTATTGAATTCACAAACAGTTTGGTCTTCATCCTCTAGAATCGTATCATGTAGCATGATGTAAGCGTACATGACACACTTATTTTGTTGAGATTCCATGGTCATGTCAGGTTAAACTATTTGCCATCGTTGTTACAGGAAGCCAAACACTATTTTAATGTTCTTTCTAGCAGCTTCTTGTGTTGTTTTAAACCTTTTTTCGTATTGCAGGCAGGTAATGGATTTGACAAGTGTTGGATAGGTGGGATATATACCATCAGTTAGGTAGTAACCGTACTTGTATTGTGTTCCTCTTACATTAAATGCAGTGGCGAAGCTTGAGAATTTGGACCGGGAGTCAGAAGTATATAACTAATTTTTTTTAGAAAAAACGGGGGGGGGGGGGGGGGGGTCGGAACCATATCTTCCAAAAATATCTATACGGATACTATCTAATTGGAACTTCTGAGCGAAAATTCGGAGGTCAAGCGACCCCCTACCCCTCAAAACCTGCGCCACTGCTTAAATGAGGTGTTCGATGTTACTCCGTTTATCATGTCGTTAAATATTGGTGAGTGATTAAGTACGCTAATGCCATTGTATGAACCTACTACTTCAAGAAAAGCATGCCAAAACCATAGATCATGTGATGTCACCACCTCAAGCATCATTGTTGGAGTCACATAATCACCTCGTATAAATTGCCCGCCCAACGCATATGCGCAATAACTCCACGTTCAATACATACAATTAAGGCTATTGAGCATGCTAGGTACCGACCGATGCATGCCATTGCCTCAATATGCATGTGACTCGAGTTGTCAATTTAAAATAAATAGCTCATAAAAGTTTAGAACGTGGGTGATTCTAGTTGTAATTGGCGAATTTTGACCCAAGATGAGTTTTATGAAAACCAATGTTTTAAACTTATATATGATTCGTAAATGATGATAGTCACTAAAGCAATGTCTATCGATGAAAACCTAGTAAAATTGTACATGTTTCTAAACTAAGTATCTTTAGACTTAGAACATATTTGAGGCATATATCCGATATTTGCTATTTTGATCAATTTATGCATCATACACTAAAGTAAAGGAACAATAATATGCTTGTTAATGTTAGATTGTGAAAAGTTGTTAAAATTATAGATTCGGGACTTCACTTAGCATTTAGCAAATCTAATTTAAGTACACAATGTTTTTAAGTGAGAGTGCATCGGCATAACTAGGGCTCGTAATTTCATACACGAATATACGATACGAACCTACACAACCTTAACAGGTTTTGTGTCCTAAACAGGTGGACACGAATATGCTTGTTAATTTCATGTCTAAACAGGTAAAATACTTGTTTGCCTGTTTAGTACCCGTTAAGACAATTTAACGATTTTTTTTTAAAGTATAGGTTGTGGGGGTGGAGTACCGGAGTTGTACGTTTTTACTAGGTAGAATTCTACCTTTTTAATGTTTGATGGTGCCCTTTATCGTGTCGGGTTTGGAAAATATGATCGTGACTTATCGTGTTAACCTGGTACAAATAGGTATTATTATGTCTTATCATGTTAACTAGGTATAAACAGGTTTGTGTTCGGGTTTGGGAAAAAAAGACACGATAAGTTATCGTGTCGTGTTCGTCTCTACAAGTTTCGTGTTCGTGTCTTAACAGGTCGAGTATACATGATTTGCTAGCCCTAGGCATAACTAGAGGGCGAGAAGGCAAACTCTGTTTTGCATGCTTATATTTCGTTACTTTAATTTTTTACTTTCACCCTTCTAAATTAATACTTTAATAGTCGGTAGATGAGAAGAGTAACTGTGATAAAAAAAAACAAAGAGAGAGAGAATCTAGAATGGCCAGAACTATTTTTGTCAATGGCGGCTCCGACTGTAACACCCCGCCTCTAATATCATCCCATATTGTTCGCTTTACCTACTAAAAGTTGTAGGAGCTCTTATCGAGAACCAGTGATGGATAATGAAGAAGAAATAAAATGATAACCTAATTTTTAAGTGTTGAATTAGGCTTTTTTTTAAATACTTTTTCAAGAAATACGAGACATCTAATGTTAGTTTCTATTTTTTACAGGCGTGTCAAAACGTTTCTTAGAGTTATTACGTATTTTATTTCTTATTATCTTATAATAATTAATAATTACGTGTACTATAAATAAAAAAATATAAAAAGTGGTGTACAAACAAAAGAGGGGGGGGGGGGGAATTTGTTGAGTAAATAGAGCTTCTTCAATGAACTTATAAAAAATATTATAATGATTAAGAACTCAACGGGACCTTCTCTCTCAAATCAGACAAACAAAGAAGGGAATCCGTTGTGATCTTATGCTTTCATGTATATAACTCAATTCAATCGATTAAAAACAAAGTTATATTTGAATCCTTATTTAAAAGGTTCTAGTTCTCTACACATTACAATAGTTTCCCCATCTCCATCTACACATTACATTAAAAATCATTATATTTTCTCTCTCTTGTTCAATTAAATAATACTTCTTTATACCTTTATCATTATTTTTTTCTCTCTCATTCACCCAGAATCACTTTCAACAAATATTAAAAAAATAAATTAAGAAAAACTGTGATCCTCCAAAAATATACCGAAGAATAGTATGTTCCTCATCTCCTCCACTCACAATCTCATTCTAAAATATGAAAGATTCACTCACAAAGATATGGGTAACTTAATGTGAATCCTCCAAGTATATGAATCTAAAATGCTTGAAATATGGGAAATATTTTAAAAGTTTGATAGTCTAGTAAGATGTGATTAGTGTATTGAGCTCTAGTGGACAAAACATAGAATAGTAGTAACAGGTTTACATATGCTATTACTAAAATGTGATAGACTGTGACTGAAAACACAATATGGAAAATGATTTAAGAATGTTTGAAGTAGCGTTTACCGTTACCTTAAACTTAAAGTGTGAATGGTTGACTTTGTTACAAAGTAGGATGCAAGTATATTTGGAGTTTTGGACGCATTGACGGACCCATTATACAGGTGTTAAGAGTCAACCAACCCTACAATTTTTTTCATTTCATGGGCATGTTTGGATAAACTTATTTAAGTTTAAAAGAACTTTTGGTTAAAATGACTTATTAACTTATGACTTTTTAAAAATGAGTTTTAGAAAAGTGTTTGGATTAGTTTATACAATGGGGAAAACAATAAGTTGATTGGTTTAACTTATTTTAGTAAAATGACCAAAAAGGATATAAGGAGGGCATGTAGGTAAATATCCGTCAATAAGTTATAAGAAGGTTCAAAAAGTCACACATTTCTTACTTTTGCAAAACAACTTATTGTAAGTGAAGAAACAATAAGTATACCGGAGATTATCACTAATCACCGAGAAGTTTATACTACGTAGCCCAAGTACGATCTTTTACCCAAACCGTAGGTTTAACCCAAGGTACTGAATATGAAAGAGGGTGTGTGTGTTGTAAGTAAGACACAAGATATAAGTGGTTTGGTTGAGTCTGACCTACGTCCACTGTCAAGAGCCGTTTATCTATTACTTTGGAGTTTACAAAGTGTTACAAGAAGAACCCAGCTCTATATTACAAGTGATGATTCTCGGATCTTTTGCTAAGGAGTTGATGTCTTTTATTTATAGTGGAGATCGTGGGCTTTGTAAAAAGCCAACGAGGAGTCTTGTTTTTCTTGGGCCTAGCTTCGGCCCAACTGCTTTTGGCCCCTGGAAAGGGCGGGAAAAGGATGGTCCTGTAGCTGACGTCATCGGCAGTTGGAACTGCCTTGCCTGGAGGACACGTGGCGGCTTGTGATTAGCTGCCGACGGTATGTCGTTCTGACACAACATGGTTGACTTACCTGCTGGTGTCTAACGTGACCCATGACAGCAGGTAAGCATGCCTGGTCAGAACTATAGAAGCAGCATGGTGGAAGCAGTCACGTCACTGTTCGGTTGTATGTAGGTGTTGGCAACTTTGACTTAAAGTGAATTAATTTGTATAATTTTTTTTATTAACATCAAACCTTACACCTCCCATTTAATATTAACACTATACTATGATCGGACCTGGTTTCTCTCCAAAAGCAACCAAAGGCTACTACCGCTAGGCCAGAACCAATGGCATAGAATGTTGTTGATTTATTGTGTAATGATTTTTTTTATTTTTAAGTTTAAAAAAAACGATCATTACACAATAAATCAACAACATTCTATGCCATGTAAACTCTTCAGATTTTTTAAGGATAACGACATATACATGAAGTTGGAGAATGGCTCTTCGTCACATGAACTTAAGTTCTCCAGATTATGAATATTTTAGCAAATGTGACATCAATTTACTTAGCCATGCATTAGAATATTAGGAAAAATAAAAAAGTTCAAGGAAATTATCCTATATGTTAATTTTCAAAGCTTGTTTAAGGAAAAAAGTGACCAAAAGATGAGGCCAATTGTAAGAAGGGAGCCTTCGTAGAAAGTGCCGACTTTTTCCTTTTTAAATGTTAGTAAAATAAAATAATAAAAATGTTTTAAGTAATGAAAGAAAAAAGAAGACTGTTCCTTTATGAATTATCTATAATACATTATAAAGGAGGAGTGATGTACCCTTTAGTAATTTTTATAGCCGTACAACTTAAGAAGCAACATGTACAACATATTTAAGCAAAAAATTTAAGGGCATTATGGGAATAGTAGTGACTATTAAGACACTTAGGAGGGTATTATTGTAACTTTATCTCAACCTCATACTCACATCCTTAAAATCTATTCCCTCCCTGCCCCTCTTGAAAATTAATCGTGCGAACCACTTCTATGGAGGGAGATCATGAGTTTATCAGTTACAAATATTCATTCCTTCCTAATCAGTTACACATCCACATTCCTTTAGAGTTCATCAATCCTTCAATGATGAAGCAGAATCAATCCCCCAACCGTCCCAATTACATCGAAATCTCAGACAGCCTCTGCAAACAGGTTTTTTTTACTTATGCTTCTTCTTTGTGGGTTATTCGATTTTCTAATTCCATGATTTCAATAAGAAACACTCTTAATTTCGTGCTTTTATTGAAAAAATTGTGTGTTTTTACTGATTTGAAAGGGGGGGATAAATTTGTGGGTTTTTACTAATTTGAAAGGGGGAATTATAGGTAGGGTTTGTTGGATTAATAATATTCAGCTGCTCCTAAACTGGTTCGGGTTGGTCAACGAAAAGTCAAAACCAGGTTGAGTTGCAAACTGGTTCTGGTTTGGTTCGGGTTTAACCGGTTTTATGCTTATCAAATTTGATGGTTGTATTTGTTTTGATACAGTGTGATGACTGATGGCTATAGCCGAAGCAAGGGCGGTGTGGCAACGGGCTGCGAATCGATATTTATTCAAGAAGATGCGAAAAGGGCACCAAAATTAGCTTCGATTTTATCTATAGTTTCTAAAATTGAGGCAAAACCGGTTGATCCTGCTGATTTGAATGATAGTTTCCCTGTTTCGGATGACAAATCTTTCTATTCGAGCCTCGAATCTGACGTGAAATGGTGGCTTCAGTTGCAGCCTGATTATATTTACCAAAGGGGTTTGACCAGTGAAAAACAAGTCAACCCGAATCCTCATCAATTCATCAAAAATCAAGATGGTAGTATTAGTAATGTTGATTCTGTGTCATCAAAAGAATCTTATGAGTTTGTGCAGATAAATTATTTTTAGCTCCCATTGTGGAAAATGGTAGAAAATAATGATTTTGATTTATTTGGTTCCAACAAATCACATTTTTTGATTGAAAATTGTGATCTTCATGGGCCTATGCAGTTAGGTTTGGAGCCGCATAAGATGAAGTGCTGTCGAAAGTACATTGTGCGAGGTGAACTTCTTGGATCTTATTGTTTTTATTATTTCCCACATTTGTTTAGAATTTGACTTTAGTTCTTTTTTTTTTTTTTTTTTTTTGGATATTCTATGTTATTTAGTTTTGCAATGCTTGGTTTTGTTGTTTTGATAATTGTATGTCTATATGGTAATTTTATTTTTGTTCCATCCCTATTAGTCACCTATTTCCTCATTTTTACTTCGTAAAATCTTATAG
This sequence comes from Ambrosia trifida, assembly GCA_028751855.1. Classification (NCBI taxonomy): domain Eukaryota; kingdom Viridiplantae; phylum Streptophyta; class Magnoliopsida; order Asterales; family Asteraceae; genus Ambrosia; species Ambrosia trifida. The sequence goes on along the minus strand of CM054130.1, from coordinate 12,730,701 downwards.
CTTTGTTTGTAGACAACTTTTGAGGATGTTTTTCTAGCCCAGGCTACAAGCTTTGAGGAATACTTGCAGCAGGTACTTAACACTCTACTGTTGCAAATTACTGAACTAAATATGCATGGATTGTGTTCTCACAGCCATACATGAAATGTCAGCTGTTACTAAGTTAATGATATTTGTGTCGCAATTTCATAATCTCAGGTTCATGAAATGGCGATGGTCTCCGCTGTTCAGGAAGCTCAAAAAGATAATCTGATAAATTTTAGTGACCACATGATGACAGTTTTAGAGGTTTGTTCCTACAAGGAGTCCAAGTTTCTTGTCACTTGTCAGTTCTGCCATTTATATTCACCCTTGTTTTAAAAATCGAAAAGCGCACAAAAGCGACAATGTCTAAAACTGAGGCGCAAAGCGCCGAGCGCAAAAGCGCACCGCTTTTCGTACCCGAGGCGCAAATAATTATATAAATTTCTATATATCTCCTATAAGTTTCTAGCATCATTTAGCCAATATTTCAAGACAACTAAGCTTTATATATGTTTTAGTATGGAATTGCATACATTTACAACATGAAAATCATGTTGTACAACAAGCTAATGCACAATAGTCAATTTTTTGCCAAGAAATCGCGCCACTCGTGGGCTTTTTTTGAAAAAAAACACACCTTCAGTGACCTAAAGCGCAAGGGCTTGAGCCTTGTTGAGCTTTGAGCCTAATGGGCTTGGTTGAGTTTTTTTTAATTATTATTTTTTTGACCGTTGCATCAAACGGTTACTTTATAAATAAACAAAACCTTTTTACCCCCACTGTATGTTGGGGGTGGTGGTCCTTCTGGTGGTGGTTGTCGCCAGTGAAGGAGGAGGGAGATGGTGGTGGTGCAGGTTGTCGCCGGAGAAGAAGGTACAGGAGGCAATGGGTTTTTAGAGATGGTGGGGAGATGGTGCAGGTTGTCGCTCTCCGCCGTCACCCTCCGCCTCTCTCGCTTTCTCTCTCTCAACTCTCTCTCTCTCTCTCTCTCTCTCTCTCTCTCTCTTGCCTCTCATTATTATTAACTAGAATTGTAGCTATCAGCGTTGCCGCGAGACGCACCGCTAGACACGGTTTAAACTTCGTACAAATATTGGTCTCAAAAAATGCGAAAAAGGGGTACCGATACCAAAAACATTTGGTACGGGGTGCAGTAGCGGTCGAAGTCGCTTGTAATGGGGGTGGTTGTCGTGGATGGTTGTCCTTCTTTCCTGACTTTTTAATGATTTTTAGCATTGTTATACATGCCAAGTTGTTTAGTTGTGTTGTAGAAGACTTTTAGTATACCTTCTATTTTACATTTGAAGCTGCTCAATTTCAAAACTTGCAGATGGTGTTTTTCATTTTTGTAATTTAATCACTTTAAAGTGTGTGTCATACGATGCCACAACTATATTATTATAGTTAAAGTCATCATCTCTTGGCCCACCATATGTTGTACTTTTCCTTTTCTTTATATGCCATTTTTATTAGTATATATTGTGAAGCTACACGGTAGGGAAAACGTTAGCAAAATAGGCGCTCCATGTGCGTCGTTTTCTTTGCAACGCCTGGATAAGCAATTGGAACGAAGAGAAATCATGCTACTATAAGGCTGCAAGAGATGTAACAAAATGGTAGAAAGGAGAGCATGCATTTGGACTTGCAGCAACCACCCTAAAGAGGAAGACTTTACATATGTAAGTAAACATCAGCTACACTTATTTATAAATCATATATACATCAATAACATCAAAACATGCACAATGAAGTTACTGCATCAGCGGAACACTTAGTGACCACACATCAAATGCAAGTGCACTACAATCATTTGTAAAGACCACATGCCCAGAAATGATCCACAAGTACACGGATAAAGAAACATTACCAGCACCAATACAAGTTATTAAAGGTGCAGACTAGAATATTTGAAATCCACTTCAACAAACAATCATACGCGTAGTCTACACGAGCCTTAGAAACATCATTCCAACAAATCCAAGAAGCCCCCCCCCCCCCCCCCCCGCCAAATCTGCCACTGTAAATCCAGACCATGGTACAATGTCACTATTATACAACACAAACATTCACTTTATCAACAACAATTTGTAACAAAAACTAACATCGCAAGTCTAACAGACAATCCACAAACTGTAACAAAAACTAACATCGCAAGTCTAACAGACAATCCACAAATGCCAGCACCTTCCATCCCAAAATCAGCTTCCAAAGACACTCCTCCAACTGCTAGGAAAAGGCTTCACTTCCATCTCCAAGGTATATAAATCTACTACCATATTAAACAATACAAGTCTATAAATAGTAGTTGTTTGTATATAAATCTACATATTACATAATACGGATATATAAACAGTAAGAATTATATAAAGCCTCTTATTCTGACAATGCATAACCTATATTTCTGACAATATACACTTTCTCAAACAATGAAAAGACTGCAAACGCCTCAAGGAAGACTCAATCTAGGATCCCATATCCGCTGCTCACCTATTGACCAACACCTTTTGCTCAACATTTTGTTTGTCTAAGTACAGTAGCAGCAATTTGTGCTTTACCATACTGCAGTATCTACTTCACCTTAGCTGTGCTGCACACAACATTTTGTTTATCTGTTTATAGCAGCATCATATCTAACCACTCTAATAACTTAGAAGCATGTACAAAAAAATAGTTTACATATCCAATACAACTTCTCTTATACTATTCAAATTTCAAATCGCCACACAAACCCTCAACGGAACACACTGTTACTAATTTAAAATTTGTCCATATTTGCTTGGACCCATTTGACCCGTTACCTTACCTGTTTAGCTCATGTATTCCATACTCGGTTAGCAAAATGGGTTTTGTTCTTATATGAAGTTTTAAATTGTGCAACAATTACTATAAATGCACATATGCAGGATGTAACGTGCGAAGGCATGTAGAAAGAGCTGCATCAGACCCGAAAGTTGTAGTAACAACACATGATGGTAAACATAATCATGATATTCCAGTATATAGGCATCAATGCTACAACAACGGTGGTGGGCAAAAGGGGAAAATTACAAGACCATCGCCACGCAAAGACACCAATTATGAAACGACAAAAGGCCCTTCTTTATAAATGAAAGAAGAGGAAATAACAACGTAAATGCAGTGTTCTGAGTTTGGTAATGTAAAATCTCTCTTTTGAAGCTTATATTGTTGCTAACAGATATTACATTTTGGATCATAGTCTGAATCCCTTTTTTTCCCTTTTATATTTTATTCTTGTTTGACTGTTTTATTGAAGATACATATGTACAATTTGTACAGATGGCTGTGTACACCTCTTTGTGAACTTGTTTTATTTTTTGTATACAAAGAGTGAGCTTTGTCAATAGTTTTAAGATAATTGTAGCTTCTTGGTCCAGGTACAGATTCCTAATTTATATTTTTTCTCAATTTGGATCCAAACAACCACCACAAAGGAAACAAAACAAACGGACCCGCCACAACGCGCGGGCATTCGCACTAGTATGTATGTAAAAGGCCATGTGGAAAGAGACTAGAAATTTCAATAGTTTACTTATTGAATACTTTTTACTTTTTAGATGACTGTTATTGTATTATTGATAGTTCATCAATCAATTCCTTCATATTCATACAATTATTCTAGGTAATTTCCATTTCCCCCCAAGATAACTTGCTACGAACTTAATTGTTCATTCCAAGTCATTTCCAATAGAAAACACATAAAACATTATATCCAATTAAAATAAAAGTATAATAAGATTATTTTACATTTACATTTTGCACCATGTAACCCTTCAAGCAAATACTTAATACAATCCATTGAGAAAAAAGAATACTTGGTGTTTGTGGATGGGGAAGAAAGGCATGGGAAGGGTATGGTGAGACATGGTCAAATGGTGATGAGTGTGTAAAAGAGGGGGTGGGGAAGGGGACATGTTTATGTGCTTGTGAGGGGCATTTAGGTCATTTACTTAATTTGTTATTTGTACTTAGTTGGGAGCCCTATGAGGAACCCCTTTTCTTCTTCTTGTGGAAGGAGTGGGAGTGTAAATGTGGTGGTGTTCTTCTTCTTCATTCATTATTATCCCTATTCTTCTTGTTCTTGTTGGTGACATTACTCTTGTGGTTGATGATTTATCTTCTAATATGAACCTTGCATTTTCATTTCTCTTTATCCCAACAAGCTATACAAATAAGTTCAACTTTTGTCAATACCAAGTCTTACTACCAAAAAAATACAACCATCATATATTTTTTTTTATTACAAAGGTTTACAAAGAAAGCAAATCATATACCTAGCACAAAAAATATATTGTAGAAACTAAACTTATGACTAAAAAATTAATATACCTAACAACATTACATGGTAACTAAACATACTTGGTAGGAAAAACTACTAAAGAATGAAATGTCATTGTTTTTAAACAACCCAATGTCACATAATTTATTTATCAATTTTTCATTAAAAGGATGATTGGCAGGAAAACTAAAAGCATTCAGCATTTATCAAATAATAAACAATGCATATAGATTATTGGTGTATAATGGATTGGTTTTTTTAATATGAATTTGCATGATGAAGCAATGAGCCAAGTAGTGAATGCCAATTCACATTGTGAGTTGTGTTGTCTAACAATGTGAAGCAAAGGCAACTAAAATAAAAAACTAATTAATTTAATTAAAAATACTAATTATTTGAAAGAGAGAGATATCCAACAGTATTAAGATAATCCAACAATCAAAAGGTTAGGAGATTGAATCCAACTAATTAAAGACATAAATGTATCCAAAAACATTTCATTTAAAAAAGTTAAATGTAAAAGATTACGGTATCAAGATAATACAACACTCAAAACAGTTATCAGTCTAAATCCAACTAAAAACATAAATGTATTCAAGACGTGCATTGTTTAAAAAGTTAAAAGTAAAAGATTACAGTATCGAGATGACCTAACAATCGAGAGCGTGTAAGTTTAAAATCATGAAAAAAAATTAAAATTGGGAAATTAACAAACTAACCTTACAACCAAGTGAACAAAAAAGAAAAGTGTCCAAAAGGCTCCTTCCACAAACTTGACAAATCCTAGAACCTCCTTTTGTTGATTTTAGTTGTGGTCGCTCATTTAGAAACAAAACTTTCGCACTATTGATCACATATGTTTGAACACCATCAATGTTCAACACCTTTTCAATCTCTGAAACCCTCACAACATCATGATATGAAGATCTTCTTATCTGGGTATGTATTACATTTTGCAATGCAAGTGTTAAATCCAATGATTAAACAAATGTGTGTTAAAAAACACATCAAACATACACTAATGACTAACCTGAATGACTTGATGTTCTTTGTGATGAGAAGATTTACAGTATAAGCAAAATGCTCCATTGTTGCAATCTAAACAATACATGTTACACTCGCTTCTAGCCGCGTCTTGGTGCGTTCGACACACTGGAAAAAACTCAGTCGATAGTAGCTTCTCCAGCCATGGAGGCATAGACTGCTGTTGTAAGTGTAAATATTCATCAATTAATAAAAACTAAACACATATTCATATATATGATAAGTGATATAAATTATGTACACACTTACCATTGTGAAATTGGTGATTCGGAATTGATTCTTGAAGTGGTCACGAATCACAGATTGAAAAAAGGAAGATTGATGAAGATTTTGTTAGTGAGAGAAAGATTAAAAGTTTAGAGAGAGAGAGAGAGAAAGAGTTGTGAGTTGTGACATAGAAGTCATCAACAAAACAACGCATGTAATGGACAAATGGAAGCACCTTTCTCTATTAATATATAATCAACTGCTAATGGTCCCCTTGATTTATTAATTTAGTATTAAGAAAATATAGTTGGTCTTTGAATATTTCATCATTTTCATGTTTGATCCCTAAAGACCCAAAGATATGTACAAAGTTACCAAAAAATACTTGATTTAATTTCACGAATCAGTTCGAAAATTCGAGTGGCTGAAGCTGAAGCAGCTACTTTCGAAGTAACAGAAAGAAAAGCAACGACTCGAGTGGGAGAGTTAGAGTCGAAAAAAGTATTCATCACTTCTTTCTCTCATTCAAAACCGTGCATGAGACTTTCATCTCACACGGCTCCTAAGTGATAAAAGAAAGAAGAACTCCTCTTCTTTCTTGGTAGGTGTGTGCTACGGATTTGCTTCTTTCTTTCTAAAATTAAGGATTTGATCATCGATATGACGAAGTGTAATGATCTCACCCCTTCCCTAAGAAAATGTCTTAATTATAGTCCCCGCTCTCGGTCTTTAATTTGTTGCCCCTTACTGATTTGTTCATTTGCCATCAAAACATCACCAGTCCACCACCACCCTCCTATACCGCTTTCTCTCCTTATGTCCTCCTTCATTTCCTACGTTTTCCAAACTCAATCTTGTCTCCAACACATGTGTGACTTACACCTGCCACTCGAAACCACCTACCATGTTATTTATCTATCAACAACATTGTTAACCACTAACGTGACGAAGCGTGGCCAAGCAAATTCATGATTACCAAGGTACTATGATCTCAATTGCTTATTTTTCATCGTCAATTTCACACTAAACTAATTAAGGTATTTCTTGTTGTCGGTATGTTTTGTTATTTCTTAGGATGCATAAAGAAATAAAAATGATTCTATTTGATTGTTTGAGTACATCTGTATTATGTTTACTTACGAACCTACTTTTTATACTTTATGTTATCACATGCCAATTAATTGTTTGATAAACACCATAGTGATATACGTGTGACAAACTAACAATATAATGTTTTGATGAGATTTTATGTGTGATTGTTAAATTTAATTATGTAAGTAACTTTTGTCCTCTTTATTTCTTATAATTTAGTTGTGTGTTTTATACTCTTACATGTAATATATTTCTGCAACTCATGATCTATTATGTGTTTTTTTTTTTTTTTTTTTTTTTTGAAGCTAATGCTCTATTAAAGATGGGTTAATATAAAAAGTATAATTAACGTGCGAAACATACGAAGGTACGTAATTCGCATGAAGTAAAATAATTACAACTAAAAGTATCATAATTACGCATGAAGTAAACATGATTAAACAACCTATATTAATCCTTCGTGCACTTCCCACTTTAACAACACTTTGTATTTAAACCTTTATTTACTTAGTTATACATATGATTAGCTTTGACATGGTGGTATTATTATCAATATATATACACACACATATACATATGAAATTATGAGGATATATAGATGCTATGTTATTTATTCTAAGGACTAGAGGAATTAAGTTACTTCTTCCAACGTATGGGATCTATATACAGTTATTTGGATTGTAGAAAACAATTCTTTTATTCAACCAATATAGATATCTTTTACTCTTTTTTTATTTTTACTTAGCAATTGTTATAGATCTAATAAATATGATTCACAATTAAGTTGTTAAATTGTTATATTTGTACGGTTGAATCTAATGTTTTGTTGACACGTATATTTAGCATATTATTAGAAACTTCTACGTATATAAGGAGCTGTTTGGTTGATTAAGTGCTGAATCATTAAGATGGTCTGAATGGTTAAGAGGCTCTGAATGGTTAAGAGCTGAATCATTCAGCATCCCTTATTAGCTTAATGGTTCAGCACTTAATCATTCCATTCAGATGCTGAAACAAACAGTCTGAATGCTGAATGATTCAGACCTGAATAATTAAGAGGCTGATTAAGAGGCTATCAATTAGACGACCAACATACTTCCTTATTAAGTTATTTTGTAATAAATAATAAGCTAATTTTTTTAACGGTAACACCCAGAACACCCATAGGCGAAGGATAATGGGGTCAGGGGGTGCCTCATCCCAAACCGTTTTTTGGCTCAGTAATGAAAGTTTGAGATTTTCTTATGTAATTTTTATATGAATTGAGCCGGACCCACTTTTGATCTTTCGGCCCTCACTAATAGAAAAAAAATTGGATCTCGTGATTTTCGTTCCCCAGCATTATTTTTTTTCAAGCTTCGCCATTGTGAACACGCATGAAATAAGAAAGACAACACTCAAAAATCTCCAATCCAAACAAACTCATTAACAAGTTAATATACAAATACTTTCACCTCAGCCCAAACTGTTTATAAGCCATAAAAAACTTACAAGTTCTTATTAACGTATTAGACAAAAGTGGCAATTTCGATGTAGTTAGTTATGAGATTCAACTTTCAAGGCTCGAGGTCAACTGAAACGAGTCAACACTTATCAAAGTATAAAGTATTTCATATGCATATAATATCTGGTTTTAAACATATTAATAATTATTATTTCATATGCAACTTGTGGCCCGTTTACCCACCTTCTACTTGTAAGAGTTAATGGTTTTTTATTATTAATATAAGTTGCAATTATTTCTAAAAAAAAAAAAAAAAAAAAAAAAAAAAAAACTCACATTTGAATCATTAATGATTAACAATAATAAGATATTAGAAAACTAAGAATAAAACAGTTAATGGTTAACAATACATGTGTCTTTCAACTTATAGAAAAGGTATATAATATTCTTCACATTGTTTCAAACTTTATATATCGATTCCCTCTATGTACAACCTTCTGTTTAAAATCATTAATTCTTTTACAGTGAGTTAAACCAAGATTCGATTCAAAGTACGATGAAAATACAAAGCATATAAACTGACGTGTAGATTTTGAATAAAACAGCTAGACCGAAACAATGAAAATCATAACAAACCCGATAAAAAACCATACATTAGCTTTTAATACTAAACCGACCGGTTGAACCAGGATTTTTCCCCAATTTGCTAGTTAACCAACTTGTAAAACTAAACCGACCGGTTAAACCAGTATAAACTGCTATAATTTTTTATTTTTTTAAAAATCTGAAGGGTTTTTTTTTTTTTTTTTTTTTTAAATCAACTTATATTAATAAAGGGCAAATTATATAAGGGTAGAGCAGGTAGACGGACAACAAACTGCTAGAAATATGGGTTCTACACGAAATGCCTCTATATTACAAATAATATGATGAATTATATGGTTCTAGAATTTAGACATTACTATTTTAAACATTCCATCTGGCCAATTTAATACCTCTGATCAGCATCCTAACTGTCCTTGCGACAAGTGTTTACTGACTCCTATATTGTCCAAACAACATAAAACTTTTTAACCTTAAAAGTAGCTAACTGTTTCCTTACCAAAACTACCTCATGTCACATACCTTCAACAAAGCTAATTTAGAGGACCAATTATAGATAGAATACTCTTTAACCTTAAAACCAACATAGTAACTAAACAAACATACAAATATCCTTTGTTTTGTTGCATACCACAATGCCTGATCCTTTAGAATCATCAACATCACAAACTCTATCGAACAATTCTTTCTTCACTCCTTTAGTCATATCCATAATGGGCATTAGTGCTACCGCACTCGCGGTACTATTCTACCACCTCTTACTCGTTCGATACTGCCTTCGAAGGCACGCTGCCCGAATGGCGGCCTTACGAACGTTTGCTGGAGTAGAAATCCCCAATGGCGTCGACGAAAAGACTCTTTCGACAATACCTATAATCACCTATGACGAATTGGATCCCGAATTGGTATCCGATCAATACGAATGCACGGTTTGTTTGGCGGACCTCGAGAAGGGAGATACCGTCCGGGTGTTGCCGGATTGCAAGCATTTGTTTCATGTGCAATGTATTGACGAATGGTTCATGGGACACACAAGTTGTCCTGTGTGTCGGGTTCCGGTGGTGGCACTTGCACCACCACCGGATGATGAGGTCAGCTGCCCTGTTTGTAGGGCAGTGGGTACGGTCAGTGATGACCGTACCTCCATTGGTTCTGATGACAGAACCGATGGTTCAGTGGAGGCTGATAATCGTGGTGGGTTCACACCCGGGCCACGAATAACGCTTAGGCATTGTAACTCCGCGGTTTTGCCAGGCGAAAAGAAGGAGAGGTTTACGGGAATGGAGTTAAAGAGGTCGTTATCAATGGGGCAAAGTACGTGTGTGATTGTCGATATAAACATCGATTATGTGGATAATGATTGTACGTATTATTCGTCGTTTAGAGATCAATCGATAAGGCAGTTTCTACGTGTGTCATCAAAGGTGAAGGAGTCGATCTCTCGAATATGTGTAGGACAAGGACAAGGGAGTGAGACTCTTCCGTATTGAGATGTTTCTTCGATCCTAGAATTCTATGTTGTTAAGGTTACAAGAAATATTTCCAATGTTATGGGAAAATCTTGTTTCGGATCGAATCGGCTAATAATAGATTTATGATCAAGTTTGATTGATCCTGATTGATCCGATCAGGTCAAACGTGGACCTGATCGGATCAATAATCATAAGAGGTGACTAAAGATACACTTAAAGATCGATTCAACTAATCTAAAGAGGAAGTCTTTTTATTATGTTTCGAATTCATTAAGAAAATATTGTTTGTTTTATTATATTCTTAATTCTTGAGGAAGTCTTCTCATTGGAATAATAGATTAATAGACATATGGTATTGTTTAACAATGTATACATTGTAAACAACCATATGATAACAAGATTGAGTGCGTACAGTTTGTCAAGTGAAATAGCCACATCAGAAGCGACACAAAGACGTAATCTATATCTATATCTATATCTATATATATAATAAACCAAAGCATTTTAATGACATGTCATAATATTATGCAATCTCACTTTTGAGAGATGCCACATAGGATGTGATGTGGCAACTCTAGACCAATTAAAAAAAGGATTAAATATGATTTAACATAATCTATTAAATACCTAATCTACTAAATGTAAATATTAAAACTTTATTATTTTCACTCTCATGTTTCCTCTCATAACTTTTAAATGTTAATATCTTTTATATACGAGATTTTATAAAGAAAAAAATTACACCAAATTAACGAGCGTTTTATTATCTTTCCAACGAGTACCATAGTGCCATATAAAAAACGGAGAAAAAACGACTATTTTTTGTAACCCGACAGGTATTGTGTCAGGTTTTGAATTAGTTTAAAAAAATTGTGGGTTTGGGTCGGACTTGGGATTAGGTGATACCCGACCCAATTACCTTTTTTTTTATATTAGAGTATGATAACTTATGGCAGAGATTTGTTAATAATAATAATAATAATAATAATAATAATAATAATAATAATAATAATAATAATAATAACATTCATTAATCATATATTGCCAGATGCCATTTTTATAGTTTAGATACTTTTAATTTTGTTCACTTTACTTAGATTTATCAACCCGGGACGCTCCCGGGGTATAAACTAGTTAAAAATATAGTTGTCAACGAACTATATGATAGTTGTCAAAGATGGTTCGTCTTTCCGCAAAGATAAAAGTTAAACACACATATTCATGTCATTTACTAGTAAATGTGACCGCAAACATAGCAAGTGTTCATAAGTTAGAACTATTGTTAACATAGCAGATTAGTAACTGAGTGTCCATCTTGGACGTGAAGAAATATTGTTGAAGCGAATATGTGGTTTATGGCCGAAGGCCGAACAACATTAGTATGATCAACCCAATACTTCGGTGGATCGGCTTCGGAGTAAAAGCCCATGGGCCCTAAACATCCGAAGCCCATTAAGAAAAGTATAAATAGTCCAACTTAGGGATGATCATTTTGCACCGAAAACTGAATCGATACCGATCCCGTACTGAACCAATTGAACGAATGGTGTTTGGTATCGGTACTCACATTTAGAGGTTTTCGGTTTCGGTATTGGTACGAAATCAGTATGGTATCGGTATTTTAAGGTAAAATACTGATACCGTACCGATACCGAACCGTACCGTATGTTTAGATAAGGGTACATGAATTAGAAAATAACTATATAGGTAAAAAGCCGTAGCATCTTCAATTGCCTAACAAGGAATCAAAACAAAATATTTAGATTTTCCATTTGTTTAGTACAACCAACAACTAAAAAACATTGATGTCTCAGGAATGCAATAATGATTAAAATATTTACTTAAATAATTAATGTATAAGGCGGAAGAAGTTTAGAAGGAAAAAAGCTTAGAAGAGAAAAAAAAATTAGGAGGAAAAATAATTATCTTTAAGTGGAAATAAAAACGAGAGAATGGAAAAACTAAAATCTTTGAAGTTTTAACTAATGAACATAAACAAACAAACACAAACAGATATATACAAACGAACGTAAACAAACACATTGCCGAACGTTCATGAACGCAATCGAACGAACAAGACCTTTGCTCATGTTTGTTTGTTTACTTACTTAATCAAATGAAAATTCTAGTTTATATTCATTCATTATTAAACAAACGAACATAAACAAAATTCCAATCAAACGGTTTACAAACTGTTCGTCGAACGTTTGGTTTATTTACGGCCGAACTAACAATGACATCAATGATAACACTCATTGAAACATGCAACATAAAAAAAAGTTAATGGATCAAATTTGCACAATAACAAATAGACCAAGGAATAATTTTCAACTTTCACCTAGCATTTGTTTAAGCAAAAAAAAATAATAATTTCAATTTTCAAGCTTCATCCTCAAAACAACATGCCTACCATACATTATTCACTCTCTCCACTCATAACCACCATTAACCACCACAACTACCACCGTATCACCACCACACCACCCAAACTCACAACCCACCGTCCATTCACAATAAAATCCTCTCTTGAACCCAAACCCACTTCAAAAAACGGGTCATGGGTCAGCCCAGATTGGCTAACCTCATTAGTTCGGTCAGTTACCTTCACAGGAACAGATGATTCAAACATACCCATTGCAAGTGCACAGCTTGATGACGTGTCTGATCTTCTTGGTGGGGCCCTGTTTCTGCCCTTGTTTAAATGGATGAATGATTATGGACCCATTTATAGATTGGCTGCTGGCCCAAGAAACTTTGTGATTGTGAGTGACCCAGAGATTGCTAAGCATGTTTTGAGGAATTATGGGAGTATTTATGCTAAAGGTCTTGTTGCTGAAGTGTCTGAGTTCTTGTTTGGCTCTGGTTTTGCTATTGCTGAAGGCTCTCTTTGGACTGTAAGTTTGGTTTTGGTTTGTTGTTGGATTTGTGTGTTTGATGTTTGGTATGTTTGGATTTTGTTATAAAGATGTTAGCTTTACTTGATTAATGTATTACTTTTAATATGTTGAAAATATTTTACTTGGATTTTTTTTGGTCAAATTATAATGGTTTTTTGGTTGTTTATAGATAAATTGGAAAGAATTTGAGTTAAGGAAATTGTTGTTGTTAGAAAACTGCAAAAAGTTATTGAAATTTGGATGGTGAATTCAGTTTTCATTTTTTTTAAGAAAACCGAATTGCTTTCATTAAAACAAAATACGAAAGTTACGTCACAATAGAAGGTAGACGGGCAACAAGCTGCGCTGCCACCCCTTTCTGAATTGCGAACCCTAGTCTACCAAAGACAAATCCTTGCCCCCCGGAGATGTTTAAACACTGCTCTGATGTTTTTTTTTTTTAAATGTTATTATTTCTTTTGAATATGCTAATTTCACTTGAATTTGTGCATTTGATGTTTATACACTGCTCTGATGTGTGTGTGTGTGTTTTTTTATTTTATTTTTTATAATTTTGTTATTTTTTTAATATGCTAATTTCACTTGAAATTGTGCATTCGATGTTTTGTACATTGGTCTGATGTTGGTTATGTTTAGATTTTGTTTTAAAGATGTTAACTTTACTTGAATAATGTATTACTTTGCACTCATATTAAAATTAATCAGTTTTGACTTATTTGGTAATTGGTCATGTGATTATGATTTACTGATTGTTTATAGATAATTTGGAAAGAATTTGAGTTAAGGAAGTTGTTATTGTTAGGGAACCTCAAAAATCTTGAAATTTAGGGGAATTGTGAAATCAGTGTTATAATTCTTGAATTTGTTAAGTTGTGTTGAATTTATTTCTTGTTATTGAAAACTGCAAAAAATCTTGAAATTTTGACGGAAAATTCGGTTTTGGTTTGATGTTGAATTTGTGCATTTGATGGTTATGTACTGATTTGATGTTTGTTATATTTGGATTTTGTTATAAAGATGCTAACTTTACTTGAATATTGTATTATTTGCACTCATATCAATCAGTTTTGACTTATGTGGTCAACTGATAGATAATTTGGAAAGAATTTGAGTTAAGGTAGTTGTTATTATTAGGAAACCTCAAAAATCTTGAAATTTAGGAGAAGTTTGAAATCATTGTTTTGATTCTTGAAGTTATTATTGGTAGAAAACCTCAAAAGGCTTGTAATTTGTGGGAAATTTGAAATCAATGACTTGAAAATGTTAAGTTGTGTTGAATCACCAGCAATCAAGAATTTGAGTTAAGGAAAAAAATGATGTTAAGTTGTGCTGAATTCATTAAGTTGCACTAATTTTAACGTTATTTTACTAATTTCGTGAAAATAACGTTAAAAACGACGGATGGTTAATCATGCATCATGTGATGGTGTTGATAGCCAAAAGACAAAGGGTTACATGCACTAATCGGGTTTGTCCCGATTGCTAAGTGTTATGTGCCTTATGTCCAAGGCTTGATACAAAACCACTATCGAGACGAGGGTCTCACCGGAAGCAGCCTCTCTATTCCCACGGGGTAGAGGTAAGGCTTTCTACATCTTACCCTCCTCAGACCCTACCTTAGCTTTGCTATTGGTGGGATTAACTGAGTATGATGATGATGAGGAGTTGTATGAAAATAAATAAAAACCTTGGAAAAAATTATCTTAGTTTTGGTTGCAATTTGAATTGTTTGTAGGCAAGGCGCAGGGCGGTAGTTCCATCACTTCACAAGAAGTATTTATCAGTAATAGTTGATCGTGTATTTTGCAAATGCTCTGAGAGGCTTGTCGAAAAGCTCAGATCTTATGCGCGCGATGGCACGTCTGTTAACATGGAGCAGCAGTTTTCTCAGTTAACCCTTGATGTTATTGGTCTAGCAATATTTAACTACAATTTTGACTCACTTACTGCTGATAGTCCTGTAATTGAATCTGTTTATACTGCACTGAAAGAAGCCGAAGCCCGTTCAACTGATCTTTTACCGTATTGGAAGGCAGGTCTTCTTTACTATTAGTTTTCATTTACGTTAAATGTAGACAGCGTTAAACTTATACCGCTTATATGTTGAATGGTTATTTTTGGTGCAGATAAAAGCATTATGTAAGATTATACCAAGGCAAATAAAAGCGGAACAAGCAGTTACTGTAATTAGAGAAACCGTTGAAGAACTTATTATGAAATGCAAGGAAATCGTTGAAAAAGAAGGTGAAAAAATTGACGATGAAGATTATGTAAATGATGCGGACCCAAGCATCCTTCGATTCTTGCTTGCTAGCAGGGAAGAGGTCTGCAAACACTCATCAATATCAGCTTCTATTCACATAAACGGGTTGAGTAACGGGTCAAACGAATAATTTTTGGTGTGGATTGGGATGGGTATGGTTGACCCGAATCACCTTTTTATCCTGACATTTTAATCTTTTTGGTAGTTAATCTTTTTTTTTTTTTTTTTTTTTTTTTAAGTTTGTGTTGACCCATTAAAGATAAGATATAACCTGAAACGGCCCATTCATAAGTAATGGACCAAATTGTTATATAAATTGATAATATTTGGTCTTTTTCATGTTTTATGCTTAGGTTTCAAGTCAACAGCTACGTGATGACCTTTTGTCAATGTTGGTTGCCGGACATGAAACCACTGGTTCAGTGTTGACTTGGACTGCATATCTTTTAAGTAAGGTACCCTTCAGCAATCTATCAAACTTGTGATTCAGTATTATATGGTATTATTTCATCCATTTCAAAGAAAAGTCTACTTTTAGCTAGAAGAGTAGAGCCTAGAGACGCCAAGGTTGAAACGAGTCACTCTAGTGCAGTTTAGAACGTGCTGGATGTGGTTGGATTGGATTGTCGTGCTGGCACTTGTTTGATCAGTTCTCGAAACTTTTATAAATTTAAATTAATGAATTAGTATTACGACAACAATATTTTTACGATAATGATTTAAATGATTGATTAAACAGCATAGGAGGTTAACGACTTTCAATCCGTTAGACCCACTGCTTTTAGTAATCTTTTCTATATGACCCGTTTGACACTATAAATCAACCCAAAAACAACCCATTCATAAGTAAATGGGTTGAAATTGCCACCTCTACCTTCCACGTTAAAACATTCATACCTTGCACTTCTCAGTTACAATTATGACCTTTAATTTGGATTATGATGCTCAATATAAGATGCCTATATGTTCAATAATCAACCAACTTTTCTCAAACCACGTGCCGATTTAAACGTGGTTTTTCATTTCAACAGATAAGACCATGTGTAGTGATATAACTAAAAAGTGGAAAAAGTCTCTGCCACGTCACTACCACATAGGCAGGGGGCACTCACTCACTTTTCCCCGTGTATAATGGTTTCACTCTCCACCACTCATTAAAATGATGTTTAAATTAAATAAATCAAGAAAATTAGAAAAAAAACATTGTCATGTGGAGGGCTCTCATTGGCTAATACATTTGAACGTTGGTGATGTGAAGCAACTTCACTTTCCTTTGGGCGTTAGTGGCTTAACGCCATAGCGGCTCACGCCCCATAAAACATAGAATGAGGCGGTGTGTGTGGGGCTTTAACCGTCCTAGGTGTCACTCGGTGTTAGCCAAGGTTGCAGAAGTCGCTAGGCGCTAGGCAGGCGGTGAGGTCCAGCCTAGGGACTAGTCGGGACTAGGCGAAAATTAGGCGGAATTAGGCGTTTTGGTATTTTATACGTATTATATATATACATACACAAATTTAGGTGTTTTTTGAAAATATGTTAAGATATATACACATAATACTTAGATATATACACATAATACTAAGAAATACTTAGAAATTTAATAAAAAAATTAAAAAATAAATAAAAAATACCACCGCCTAGGCTCCGCCTAATCCCCATTTCGCCTAATTCATCGCCTAGGGTCAAATTCCAATTTTTTGTTCCGCCTAGCGCCTAGGCGGCCGCCTAGGCCGCCTTCTGCAACCTTGGTGTTAGCCCACTACACCTGGTCTAAAGTGTTTGATTTATATTGTTGTGTAAGATACAAGAGTGAGTCCACCAAACTTTGACTTTTGCTATTCAAAACCAGTACAGTGGTACATTATAAATTCAGTTTAAAATTTAATATAGTTAACATGAAATTACAAATGTTGATAGTTCTAATCTACATGGTTATGCAGGATCCATCTTCTTTAAAGAAGGCACAAGAAGAAGTTGACAGAGTTTTACAAGGTCGTCGTCCAACTTATGAAGACATAAAAAGCCTTAAATTTATAACACGATGCATAAACGAGTCTATGCGTCTTTACCCACATCCCCCGGTATGTAAATACACAAACTTTTTAAATCATTTTTTCAATATCTTTTTTCATTTAGGTTGTAAAAACTTTTACACATATTTTTATAACATCTTCATTAGGTCTTGATAAGAAGAGCTATAGTCGCAGATGAGCTTCCGGGAAATTACAAAGTTAACCCTGGTCAAGATATAATGATATCGGTTTATAACATCCATCATTCATCCAAGGCGTGATTATAATTTGCATAAATCATACATTCATGTGATTTCAAATTTTACATTTTGTATGACATTATGTATGAATTTTTGAAGGTTTGGGAAAGAGCAGAAGAATTCATACCTGAAAGATTTGGATTAGACGGTCCGGTGCCAAATGAATCCAATACCGATTATAAGTAATCTCATATCCACTTTGACTTTGACTTTATATAGTCAAACATGTCACTTTTTGAATTTGAAATTATTATGCAAAAACTTTTGAATGAATTATATTTATTTTGAAGTCGAAAGCTAGCTTGTTTGACCAAAAAATGTCTCCGTTGTAGGTTTATTCCGTTCAGTGGCGGCCCACGAAAATGTGTAGGCGATCAATTTGCTATGCTGGAAGCAATAGTTGCACTTGCAATTTTTTTGCAGAGCATTGAATTCGAGTTGGTTCCAAATCAAAAGATTAACATGACAACGGGTGCCACCATTCACACGACAAGTGTAATTTCCTCACCCGAATCTTTCTAATTATATGCGGCAAAACTGGCAGGTTGGGTCTGGTAACAGGTGTAAACGGGTATTTTTGTACTGATTCAAATGGGTCGAGTTTAGTTGGGTTGGGTCGGTCAGGTCAACCCAGTATATTTTTTGAACAATAATATAATTCCTGTTAGATGTGATTACATGAATTATATTATTTCAATAATAATCATTTACGTGTTTAGATTATCGTTTGCATCACCTACAAACTAAATATTTACGGGTTTTGTAGGGTTTGTACATGAAAGTCAAAGAACGTAAAGTCAACTCTATGGCGACGTCTTCAGTGTAGGTCGTGTATGGAGATGTCTTCAATGTAGGCCGTGCACTTCTACATACAAGGATTCTCGGTAACTTTAAGTGTATATCCTTTTTTACCTATAGTTTCAATTGTAGAGCGAGTGTTGATGTAACATACTATTATATATTGACAGGGCAAACCTGGTGCATGACGCTCTTGCATGGGTGGAATCACGCCCGGAGGGTTTTATTATATTTTAATAGTTTGTGCTGGAATTTGTTTTTGTTCTTGATAAGAACAAAAGCAGGTTTGCTCGCAAAACATGTTAATTAGATGAGGGTATACGGATTACCGAATGCAATTGTACATTTTAAGCATATCTTGTCCTGAATGTAACATAATGTAGTGATATAACTAACAATGTGATGGTACATGAAAATCTATGGGTTTTGATATATTGAGAATTTGTCAATACCTCGTCGTTTTCTTCACATTATATTAAAAAGGAAAGACCATAGGTCGATAATAAAAAGTTGAACGCACACTGCTTTTTTACCTCAATTTTACGCCTAAGTATTATCTAACGTTACACTTGCAAAGAGTTGAATGCACACTCTTTTTGTGAAAGGTAAACACCATAACATAAGAACACTAGAGTTCACTTTGATTGTGATTAACAAGGGTATTTACTATTTAATATATAACTGATGAAAATGTTGGCCAATCTGCCACCTGCGGTCAGAGTAAACAAAAAATTAAATTGTCTAGTCAAAACATTTGGTTATGACGGTTAGAGCAGCCACTAGCGACAACAAAGAAAGATATGGTAGAGAGAGAATCAGGCAACCTAATTTCAAAATAGTAAGATCCTGTTAGCTATAAATATTTCATAGAATAGTAACCAAGTTTTAAAAGTGTTCCAATTAGGTCACTTCGTCCTTTTTTGGCCCAATTAAATGACTAAACATTCAAATCGAGTCTTGTAAAATTTTGCATGTGTCAAGAATGACATGGAAAAGAAGATGTCGGGGTCAGGATTTTAAATATATGTAAATGTATTAAAAAAAGAAAATAACATGTTAATTATATTAAAAAATTTAAAAAATATTTTAAAATCCACATCATCACTTAACGTCGGCATTAATAAATAGAAAAAAAATAAACAAAAAGCCACATTACTATAGTTACCTACAAAATAGATGAAAAAACCTCTAATTTACATACTAAGTGAATGTTGAGTGACCTGATTGAGACAAAACAAAATGTTAAGTGACCTAATTGGAACACTTTTGAAAGTTGGTTACTATTTTACAAAGTTACCCCTAAAAATAACTAGAAATTTATAGGGAGATAGTAGAGAGAAAAAAATATAGTAACCTTTCTCGTGGAGCGATTGGGTCGTTGAAGGATGAATGGGGCAACCAAGACAATAGTCACATAACGAGTGATTGCCATGATAACGATTGATTACATGATTGGTTA
Source organism: Ambrosia trifida (assembly GCA_028751855.1). NCBI lineage: Eukaryota > Viridiplantae > Streptophyta > Magnoliopsida > Asterales > Asteraceae > Ambrosia > Ambrosia trifida. Next base: position 12,710,832 of record CM054130.1, on the reverse strand, counting down.
GAGTTGTGGTCATATAAATGGTTTTATACAACCAAGTTTACATGATTGATTGCCATGATAACGAGTGAAGAGATAGGGAACCGCGCAAGCGCACGGGCCCACATCTCCACATATGCCAACACAGCAAGCCTACGTGGGCTTCTAGAAAGCGGCGCGGGGTACCTCGTAGTGTGACAGCTAATAACCGACAGGAAAGGGACGTCCAGCCAATAAGAGACGTCCATTCCCTGCTCCACGATCGCCTGCAGGTACGAGGTACAGAATAGTACAAGAAAGGACAGACAAGGACACGTGGACCAATAGCGAAGGAACAGCGCAACGAATGACAACGGCCTAATCGTACAGCCAGCTGTCATTCTCCCCTCGACCAATCACAGAAGACCTCAGGTGGCCTATAAATACCCTATGAGGTCAGACGAAGAAAATGATGAACAATCAGAGAGAGGGAGAATCATAGTTACGAGAATTAGATTATAGTCGAAGCGCTGTAACAGTAGCAATCATAGTCCTGTAATAATCATTGAATCATTAATGAGAATAACGTCCTTACTTGTGCTATCATTTTAGTATACTGTTATATTGGTGTTTCTTCATTGGCGCCATCCGTCTATTTGAGCATACAAGAACGTTAAAAACTTCTATTTCTCAAAAACAGTAACTATGTCTCTCATACCACCGTTACCAAGCTTCACGAACGCTAACCCCGACACCGACGTTGCCCAGGGAGGCACCGGCCAGTCGGGAAACACAGCAGATGTTCAGCAACAAACAACAAACACGGGTCCAGCCGTCACCCCATCTTCAGGGACAAGGCAGACCCCCTCCTTCCAGTTTATTACCGAAACGAATCAGGTTTCCCCAGCTGAGAATACCGCGCCGATGGTTAGTCCGGAGGTATGGTATACTCAGCAAAAGGAAGCCCTGAAACGTGTATACCTCCAAAAACTGAGGGACCAACAACTCAGAGAGGCTGCCCGCGCGCTTTCCTATAGCGAGGGACCGTCCAACACAGCAAGAAACAACGGCGGGAGCAACCATGAAACTGACCCCACATGGAGAGAAGACTCAGACGAGTCCCAAAGTCGTTTCACGCGTGACATAAGCCAGCCCTTAAGCAACACCGCTGCGCGAGGGCACTTTATGACTGGTGATGACGACCTAACCAAACCATATTATCCTCCATCGTTCATGGAAAAGTCAAAATTCACCCCGCGCATTGCGCTGGCACCCCTGCCACCCAAAACAAAAATCCCGAGTACGCTGGGTAAATTTGATGGAACAGGGGACCCAGACGACCACCTGAGAACATTCGAGGTCGCAGGAAAATGTGCGCAATGGAGTTTGCCAGCATGGTGTCACATGTTCGCGCAGACGCTCACGGGAGCTGCGCGAGTATGGTTTGACAGCCTACCAAATGGGAAAATTGATAACATCAAAGAATTGACAGACAAGTTTGCAGACCACTTCAGTCAAAACAAACGAATTGAGCGCGACTCAACTGACATCCTGCAAGTCAAGCGACGAGACAATGAGTCAATCGAAGACTACATCACCCGTTTCAATAGGGAAGCTTTGCAGATCGGGCCCATCGGTTTCGAGCTTATGAAAGCAGCCTTCACTCAGGGAGTGCGATGCGACTCCCTCATCCGCACACTAGCAGGCTGTACCGGAATGCCCAACACATGGGATGAAATCATGAAGGGGGCTAAAACATATGCAAAAACAGAAAGAGAACTGTCTGTCTGGAACCGAGTACAAGCACCTCAATACACGGACGTGCAAGCGCAGGCTGCGCGCTCCAGGCATGGTCGACAGGACAGAAGGGGAAGAGGCTCTGTTTGGAACCGGCTCCAAGGGGGCGCCCAAACAGATACCAAACCCATTGAGGTCCAAGACCACAAGGGAAACACACAGAATGACCACAGGTCAGGAAGAAGGAGTCACAACAATTGGACCCCACTCACGAAAACCCCAGCGCAGGTGTTAGCAACGGAAAACGTAGCTTTCCCAGAACCCAGGGTGATCAAAAGACGGGATAACTTGGATCCAGGAAAGTTCTGCGCCTATCACCAAGACATCGGGCACGACACAGACAAATGCTATCAGCTGAAGCAAGCAATCGAAGAGGCCCTAAAATCCGGTAAACTTGGGCATTTGCTAAGAAATGTCGAACGCAAGCAGCAAGAGGGGCCACCGCAAAAGAAGATCAAAAATGTTAGCCTGATGATCCACTCTGACAAAAGAAAGCAAGCGAAAAGAAAGCCTGACCAAGTGGCAGAATGGAAAGAACAACAAGTACGTTTCCCAACAGTCAAGGGCGGACCTTCATCCACCCGAGCACTCGTCATCACAGCCATTTTCGATCACTATCGAACCACTCGCGCGCTGGTGGATACAGGGAGCAACTCTGACATAATGTACGAGCAATGCTTCAACCTCCTAGACGAGGAAGACAAGCAGCGCCTACGCCCAGTCAACTCCCCCATCATGGGTTTCTCAAATGAAGTCATATCACCTCTAGGGGAAATTTCCTTCCGTCTAACGATGGGGGACAAAGCGCATTCAAGAACAGAAGATGTCACCTTCCTCGTTGTGCCAACGAAGTCCACCTACGACATCATTTTGGGGCGAGAAGCAATGGCTGCCTACAACATGGTGCCATCGACGATACATGGAGCCATTGGGTTCCCAACACCAACGGGCGTAGCAATCATATGGGCCAACAGAGAGTGCGTTATGACGGAAGAACCACATCCCGCCAAAATGTTAAAGGCCACCCCGCGCACTGAGCCGGAGAAGTGGATCCTCAATACCAAGTTCCCAGAACAGACGGTAACACTGGGGGCCGCCATCTCGGAGAACACACGGGAACGCCTGAAGCAGCTCCTGCGAAAGAACTTAGACGTTTTCGCGTGGCAACCATCAGACATGGTGGGGGTCCCGCGAGAGCTCGCCCAACATAAGCTTAACACATACCGTTCGGTTGAGCCAATCGCACAAAAGCGCAGGAGCATGGGCGCTGAAAAGGCCAAAGCAATGAACGAGCAAGTCAAGGAGCTACTGAAGGCAGGGATCCTGCGTGAAACCAGATACCAGACCTGGGTCGCAAACCCGGTCATGGTCAAGAAAAGCAATGGAAGCTGGAGAATGTGTGTGGATTACACTGACCTCAACAAAGCTTGCCCAAAGGATTGCTACCCCTTGCCGGAAATAGACTTGAAAATCGACTCCCTCGCGCCATTCAGATTCAAATGCTTTTTGGACGCCTACAAAGGCTATCACCAAATCCAAATGGCGCCCGAGGACGAGGACAAAACTGCTTTTCGAACAGACAAAGGCGTTTTTTGCTACACAAAAATGCCATTTGGGCTAAAGAATGCCGGAGCCACCTACCAACGGCTGATGGACCGCGCATTCGCACTACAAATCGGCAGAAACCTCGAAGTCTATGTAGACGACTTAGTCATCAAAAGCAAAGAAGAGGATCAGATGTTGAAAGACATTGAAGAGACCTTCAAGCACTTGAAAGAGATCCACATGAAACTCAACCCGAGCAAGTGCGCATTCGGAATGGAGGAGGGAAAGTTTCTGGGGGTAATCGTCACCAAAGACGGCTTCCGACCAAACCCAGAAAAAATCCAAGCCATAGCTCAGATGCCATCTCCATCAACGCTGAAGGACGTCCAAACTCTGAACGGACGCTTGGTCGCCATCAACAGCGAGGCGGAGAAGGCTTTTCAGGACATGAAAGCCTGCCTAATGGATCTCCCAACGCTTACTGCGCCCCTACCACGAGAACCTTTGACAATGTACCTATGCGCCACAGAAAAAGCGGTAAGCGCAGTGCTCATGGTGGATCGCAAACTAGTCCAAACCCCAATTTATTACATCAGCAGAGTCCTGACAGATGCAGAAACCAGGTACACAACGATGGAAAAACTGGTACTAGCCTTAGTGCATGCATCGCGCAGACTACGCCGATACTTCCAAGGACACCCAATCAATGTGCTCAGCGACTACAAGCTGAACAATGTGCTTTCCAAACCAGAACTGTCCGGGAGATTGGCAAAGTGGGCAATTGAGTTAGGCGAGCATACCATCTTCTACAAGTCCAGACCAGCAATCAAGGGACAAATCTTGGCAGATTTCATCGCCGAGGTACCACAAGAAAAAATAGAAGAGTGCAAGGCTGAGCAAGGCCCACAGCAACAATGCGAGGAAAAGGCAATTTGGAACTTGTACACGGACGGAGCCTCAAACGACGATGGCGCAGGTGCGGGAGTCAGACTCGTCCACCCTGACGGGGCCGAGTTCACCTACGCAATCCGCCTAGAATTCAAAACAACGAACAACGAGGCCGAGTACGAAGCTTTCCTCGCAGGCCTGCGCATCGCGCAAAAACTGGGCGCCAAGCACGTTTTCGCGCATGTAGACTCCATGTTGGTAGCAGGACAAATTACCGGGAAGTATGATGCCAAAGACCCATCCATGGCAACATACCTTCGGTACGCGAAGGAATTAATGGCCACTTTCTCAAGCTGCACCATCGACCACATCAGTCGCAGTCAAAATAAACCAGCTGACGCTCTAAGCAAAATGGCATCCACAAACTTTGGCCATTTAGCAAAAGAGGTCCGCGTGGAAGTGCTAGCCGAACCTTCAGTACCACCCAAAGAGGTCCACGTAATTCAAGTAGGTATTGACAGCTGGATGACCCCCATCGTCTCTTACCTCACTACAGGCACACTGCCAAGTCAGCGCGCAGAGGCAAGAAAGATACAACACAAAGCGTTGCAGTACCAAATGCAAGATGGAGTGTTGTATCGAAAATCTTACTTGGGGCCATTGCTGAAGTGTGTCGATGGAACAGACGCAGACTACCTTGTCAGGGAAATCCACGAAGGGATATGTGGTATACATGCGGGGCCGCGCATGGTGGTGGCAAAGATCATGAACGCCGGCTACTACTGGCCTGGCATGCATCTGGACGCGCTGGAAATCATACGACGATGCGACTCTTGCCAACGCCATGCGCCGAACACCATGCGCCCCAAAAACGACTTGATACCAGTAACATCCGCATGGCCATTTCAAAAATGGGCCATCGACCTAGTAGGGCCGTTCCCCATGACCACAGGCAAGCGGCGATACTTGATCGTTGCAATTGATTACTTCACGAAATGGATAGAAGCCAAACCGTTAGCAGAGATCAACGCAAACCAAGTAAAGAAATTCATTTGGGAATTCCTCATTTGCCGTTTCGGTCTACCCATGGAGATTGTCACAGACAACGGAACACAGTTCGCGGATAGAGGACTCCTAAAGTGGTACACAGAGCTGCACATCAAGCCCATCTTTACATCAGTCGCTCACCCACAGGGCAATGGCCAGGTTGAGCGCGCCAACAGGAGCATCGTCGAAGGCATCAAAGCACGCCTAGGGACGAAAGGGAAAGCCTGGGCGGAGGAATTGCCGAGCGTGCTATGGGCTAATCGAACCCTAACAAAAACGAGCACCGGCGAAACCCCGTTCAGCCTCACCTATGGCTCCGAAGCAGTCATCCCGGCCGAGATAGGGTGCCCCTCTGCAAGAGTCCTGTCTGCACGCCACACCGACAACGAAAAAGAGCTGCGCACCAACTTGGATTTGCTGGAGGAACGTCGAGACTTGGCAGCGATAAAAGAAGCCAACTACAAAAAGCAGTTGGAAAAGTACTACAACGCCAAGGTCAAACTGAACACCTTCAAAGTCGGCGACTTTGTCCTAAGAAACAACGAAGCCAGCGGAGCGCTTCCAGCAGGCAAGCTCACCCCCACTTGGGAGGGTCCATACCGCATCACCGAAGTGCTAGGGAAAGGAGCATATAAGCTTTCAACACTAGAGGACAAGCTGATCCCACGCACGTGGAATGCAGCGCAACTAAGAAAATGTTATATGTAATCACCACTCGTATCGTAATTAAGGCTGTTTAGCCATTTAATATGACAGTCGTTTTTCTTTCCCTAATCCAAACCCCTATTCTGTTACCCATCATATCGTTACATATACCAACTTGTAAATTCTAAAACAGGCGCGCCATATGGCTAAGATATCGCGCGCCTCCTAAACATTGTATGGCTAAGATACAATGTCAAACTAAAAATTGCGAGACAACTTGCAAATTCTAAACAGGCGCGCCATATGGCTAAGATATCGCGCGCCACCTAAACATTGTATGGCTAAGATACAATGTCAAATTAAAAAGTGCAAGATAACTTGCAAACTCTAAAACAAGCGCGCCATATGGCTAAGATATCGCGCGCCATCTAAACATTGTATGGCTAAGATACAATGTCAAACTAAAAATTGCAAGATAACTTGCAAACTCTAAAACAAGCGCGCCATATGGCTAAGATATCGCGCGCCATCTAAACATTGTATGGCTAAGATACAATGTCAAACTAAAAATTGCAAGATAACTTGCAAACTCTAAAACAAGCGCGCCATATGGCTAAGATATCACGCGCCATCTAAACATTGTATGGCTAAGATACAATGTCAAACTAAAAATTGCAAGATAACTTGCAAACTCTAAAACAAGCGCGCCATATGGCTAAGATATCGCGCGCCATCTAAACATTGTATGGCTAAGATACAATGTCAAATTAAAAATTGCAAGACAACTGGCAAACTCTAAAACAGGCGCGCCATATGGCTAAGATATCGCGCGCCACTAAAATATTGCATGACTAAGATGCAATGTCTAAATTTAAAAGATGTACAAATCGCACAACAAAACAGTACAGAAATTAAAATTCTTACTAACATTCAAACCCGCAAACATATCGTTCATTAAGTCATTACATATCGTTGAAACAGACCAAAAGTGGAGCTACAAACACAGCCAAGGTTTATACAAAGGCAAAATATTCAGCTTCATTTCTTGGACGAGGAGGATGTGTCACTAAGATCATCATCGTCTGAACCGGACAAGCTCAACCGTTCACCACCATCCGCCTGAATCTCAGCCGCTAAGTCACTCGCCTTGAGCTTCGCGTACTCATGACGCGTGTGCACCAAGCCAGCCTTGTCAAATGATTCCTTGAGTTCAAAGCAGCTGGGACGATCACGGTGGCTTACAACGAAGTCCACCAGCTCATACTTCAAATCATCAAACTCCGCGGCCTTCTTTGCAAACACAGCATCCAGGTCTTGTTTGTACAAGGGAAATTGCTCCAAAGGTCTCCCATCCTGCGCATGCTGGTACCCTTCAATGAAGCCAGCCTTGCGACCCACAAGCTTCGCAGCTGCGTTCACTGCGGCCACCGCTTGACGCGTCTGCGCGCAATTTTTCACATGATGGGCGACCTGCACGATATTCAAGATATATTGTTAGTGCAAACAAACACAAAATAGTGGGAAGACAAATGCAAAATAGCGAGGAACATACCTCAGGGACACAACATCCCAGGACCCAAGCGCGGTCCTCCTCTGCCACATCCTTATCACTTTGGGCCTCTAACAATTGCCCCTCAAGCTCAAGTACTTTTCGGTGAAGGGACAAGTTTTCCTTGTCCAACCCATCATGACCTTCACGCAGGTCAGCGATCAACTGATCCTTCTCCTTGAAAAGCTCGCGGGCCTCAATCAATTTGTCTTTATGCTGCTGCACCAGCCGTCGCTGCACTTCCAACTCTTTGCAGGTCTCATCCCTCTGAGCTTCAATCTCACTGAGGCGCTTCTTGGTTGCCTCCATCTTCGCGTTATCCTTCGCGCAAGCAACCCTCCATTGCTCTTCCCTCTCAGTGATGTGCTCACGGAGCTTGTCACGCTCCTCGCGAAAAGTAACAGCGTCCCACTTAGCACGCTTAAGCTCCGCTTGCACGCGGTCACGATCCTCTGTCACGCGCTGTAAATCTTGATGAAACCTATGACGGTCATGCGCCATGGACCCCCACTCCCGCACTATCTCAGCGGAAGTAGACAACATGTTGGCCACACTCAAAATGTGGTCATCCATAAGGTCCCCGCGAGGACGTGTGGCCTGGTGCTCGCGCTCACCAGGAGGGATAACATTCGCCAAAAATTGACGACATTCCTCCACATTCAAAAAACGAGCGGCCGGAGTCAACGTCCAGTTAGGCACAAAAATGCCACTAGACGACTCCTCGCCCTCAGCCGGGCGCACACCTGAAGGACCAGGATTCGGCTCCGTGGTCACCTGTTTCTCGTTCTCCTCATCATCAACGGTCATATCAACTCCATGACCATACCCCTCACTAATGTCTGTGGGTGACACCCTTCCCTCATCACCTTCCGGGTCATTCCGCGGAGGAGTAGGGAGTCGCACAGGCGACGGCGATTGCGGCGGAGTTGGAAGACGCGGGGGAGTCGATCCTTGCACAGGAGAAGGCTGGCGATGGGGAGATGGCGGATCCGCCAACATAGAAGTAACCAGCACATTATCCTGCACATCAGTACGCGCAGACTCCTCAACTCGCTTTTCAGGGGACGCCGGCCTGATGGGCCCAGTCTCAAACTCCTTGTTAATGGGAGCAACAGTCACATCCTCTGGCGCGGCCGTGCCCAACAACGAAGCTATAGAAAACACAAGGTCATTAGCCAATAAAAAAGAAAAGAAGGGAGAAACAGGTAACAAACTCACCTAACAAGTCTTCCTCCACAGACCGGACGAGTGTGTCCAGCTTCACTCTCTTCTCAGCGGGCGATGTCAACTCCCCGCTGATTCTCCTCTCCCTACTTGACCGCCTCGAACGCTTCTTTTTCTGCGGAGTCTGTTGGGCCACAGACTGACCCACTTCGGTCTCTACAGTCAACGGAGCCTGAAGAATCACCCCCTCCACCATGTCCTTCAACGCAGCTGTTCCCTCATCCGTGAACGCATCTGAAAGTTCAACGTAGCTTCGTTCAATAGGGTTGTAGTTTTGAAGATACCTGCTAACGACCTCATGGTCTAAAATAAAGGCAACACCTCCACTTCGACTACCACCATGCGCCACCCCAGCCCTTGGCTGCCTCACTCGACGGAGCACAAACTCTTCAGCCTCCGTCTCCTCTCCGCTGTCGTCCGCAACAAAGGTTGACAGTACTTCTCTCTCGCTTCCGCCTGCGGACGACAAACGCGGAGAAGAGGATGCGCCAGAGTCAGACGACTCATCACTTGAAATAACAATAAAAGGACAACCCGTCCGCATGAACATGTTCACCGGAGAGGGGTTATCAAATTGAGAAAAAGGCTCACCTGTCTCAGTTATCTGCAAAGGCGCATTGACACCCTCCTGCGCCACAACCTCCAGTTGGGGACGAACAAGCGTGTCCCACGCCTTCTCCAATATATACAGCTCCCCATCCGCGAGCTCTCTGAAGGCGAAACCCATATTATCACCACCCAACAGCACGCTATGTAAACTCTCCACATCTGCAAAAGAACAAAACAAGTAAATACAAACGTAAAGCAAACACACTGAGGAACGTACCCCGAGAGACAAACCTTTGCCATCCTCAGTCAGATGAGGATTACGCCCCCGAATATCATATTTCAGGCTCATCCCTGCCATCACCAGTGCCGTCTCAGGGATTTCGCACAAATCCACTGGATGCGCAGTAAGAGTTTGGAACCAATCTTGGTCTTTGTAGTCAATCAACACCGCCTTTGGCGCACCATCATCCGGGTCCAACCGACCCATCACAACAGGGATAACACCCTCGTTGATCCAGAAAAACTTAGGCTTCCAATCACGAAAGCTCTTCACTCCTGCCTTAGCACAGGGAGCCACTCCTGCGCGTGGCCTGCAAGACAGCCAACTCTCTACAAAGCAGAGAGAATAGAAGACATAAAACATGTCAACTAACGGCTCGATCTTCTGAGAGTGACAGCAAAACTCAAAGAACATCAGCCGCGACATCAAACCGGGATGAATCTGGTTAACATGTACGCCTACAGTCTGAATGAACGTCTTCAAAAAACAAGTCACCGGAACCCTAAAATTACAATCCTTGAAGTACGTAGCGTACAACCCAATCTTGCCAACTGGAGGCTCCAAGATGGTTTTATCGGGGGCAGGAGCCTCAACACCATAGCTAGAAGGAAACGCATGTTCCTTCCTAAACTTACGAAACTCTCCTTTCGCCCACACTGCCGTAACTTCGCCGGCGTGTGGTGGCCCTTTTTTAGAACCATCGTCTCTCCTTTTCGAGCCACCACGTTTCTTCTTGGGAATCTGAACAACGTTCTCCATTATAAAAAGATAAAAGTTCTTCGAAAAGGGGAACTCAACTCTTGAAGAATGCAGAAAGAACTTTCTTTTGCTAAGGTTCGAAATATGTAAGTATGAGAATAGAGGAGAAGAAGGAACGACCTTTTATATGCAAGTCACGTGCCACACAGACGGTTACAGTCGTGTGGCACGACCGACCGATAAGAACGTGACACGTCAGGAGAGAGAAGGACAGGGAGCATGCGAAGCGACAGGTCGGGCCCACCTGTCCCTGCAGCAGTACAACTGTCAGAAACTTTTCGGCTACCAACCTGTCCCATCCGCCCCGCGCCCTGACACATTTGATGTGTGCATTAATTACTGACGTGCGCAGGAAACCCACTTGGAATGTCGCTGCACAACGCGCAGCCGCATTTAAACAAAATAAACAACTTAACAAAAACACAACAATTTCCTTTTTCTTTTCTTTCCTTTTAGTGCAGCGCCCCGCATGCAACGCATACAGCACACTACACTGGGGGGACTTGAAGAGATAGGGAACCGCGCAAGCGCACGGGCCCACATCTCCACATATGCCAACACAGCAAGCCTACGTGGGCTTCTAGAAAGCGGCGCGGGGTACCTCGTAGTGTGACAGCTAATAACCGACAGGAAAGGGACGTCCAGCCAATAAGAGACGTCCATTCCCTGCTCCACGATCGCCTGCAGGTACGAGGTACAGAATAGTACAAGAAAGGACAGACAAGGACACGTGGACCAATAGCGAAGGAACAGCGCAACGAATGACAACGGCCTAATCGTACAGCCAGCTGTCATTCTCCCCTCGACCAATCACAGAAGACCTCAGGTGGCCTATAAATACCCTATGAGGTCAGACGAAGAAAATGATGAACAATCAGAGAGAGGGAGAATCATAGTTACGAGAATTAGATTATAGTCGAAGCGCTGTAACAGTAGCAATCATAGTCCTGTAATAATCATTGAATCATTAATGAGAATAACGTCCTTACTTGTGCTATCATTTTAGTATACTGTTATATTGGTGTTTCTTCAACGAGAGAGAGAGAGAGAGAGAGAGAGCAAAGGTTCTTAAAGAAGTCAAAATAATCACATAGAAGTAAATACAAGATGAGTGGTTTGGGTAAGGTGTTTGGCTAGGGGTTTTGAGTAGAGTTGTTGCTTGGAACTAACACGTGTAGCATAGTAGTGGTAGTCCAAGTGATGTGAGGGAGGTGATTCAATTCCATGTAAGACGATGAATGGTTCAAGTCCATCATGTGAGATGTGAATGAAATTCTGTTGTTTCTGGCATTAGTAAGTTTTCCGTAATGAAAAAGTCAACCAAAACCATCGCACTTTGATTAACAGGCAACACAACCGACTTAAGAAAGTTACACATTAATGTATATATATGTAATTACTGATTTTATGAAGTTTATCTTTAAAATAAGTATTTTGAGTCATTATTGGTGTTGTGTGTAATCATGTTACGGCAATTACTAATGGTGGATCAATAAACCATGTTTAGTAGATCTTAAATGTTATCTTTGATAAGGAAAGCGTTGGAAGTTTTGTGAAATGACATACTTTTAACAATGCAACTAAATTACTTTCTAAAATAGTTGAGTTATAAAAAAAGACACAAAAAAAAGTCATCAAACTAAACTAAATTAAAATCCTTAAAGTTACATACCTAATTTCACTAAATTAAAATCCTTAAAGTTAGAAAAAAAAAGAACACAGAAAAGAAGTCATCAAACTAAACATGTCATGTAATTGTGATTTTTTTTTCCTGTTAACAAATTTTCTTGTATTTTTTTTTTGATAAAGTTAAAACTTTAATAATAGGATGACATCACACTCCTGTGATGACGTGAAACACCGGCCTATGTGATTTGATCACGACCAAGTGATGGATTGGTGTGTTGTTCACATCACAACTAGATGTAGAAAAAGCAGGAAAGAATTGTGAAGGGAATTTCTTAGGAACTGTAATGTTATCAAGCAACGGCATGAAACACCACCTCAATCCATTCGATCATTTAAACCCATGATTCAAGGAAATAAGTTGACATCAAGTGAGTTAACTTGAGTAATGGTTTTATGAAGTATCCCATCTTCCTAAATGTCATTTTTTTTTAATAAAGTAACAAACATTTATTTTCAAAACGTGAAAATTGACTATTCTTTAGATTTCATACATAAACATCATGTGGGTATAAAGTTTTTTTAGGCAGTATAAACATTTTATAAAAAAGTCAACACAAATCGTCACTTATATAGTTTTGACTGGTGAGAAACCAAAACACGAAGAAAAATCGAATTTGTTAAACAACCCGATATTTTTCACTTATATTTATCTCTTTTATTTTAATTTATTTTTATACTTTATTCAAGTATAATAATCCCGCTGTATATTTAGGGAATCTAGGGCTCTATGTTTTCACCTTCTTCAAGTTTTCAAATCACATACACAGATCAACCAACAACAAATCAACCAATCGACTCTATGGAGTAAACAATCGGTAACATATTATTATTATTATTATTATTAATCTTTTCTTCCTTTTATTGTTTAAACCTAACGATTTCATCATCAATCAGTATATTAATCAGTATATTAATCGGTAAAGAAATCGATAAGAATGAAACGAGAATTAGCTTTCGCATTGGAAGCTCGATCTCAGTTCGGTTCCTTCACTGGCCGTACTCGCTCATCATATAATAATAATAATAATATTAATAATCGTTCTGTCCAAGTTATAGATGTGAATCGACAGAATAATAATAATAATAATAATAAGAAGATTAAAACTGATGTTACGGATGGCGTTTCGGTAAATATTGATAAATCGGAGGAGGGAAAAGAACAATCTGAATCGGTTGTGGTAGTTGAAGAAGTGGTCAACGGAGAGGAAAAGTCAACGGGGGAGGAGAAGGTTTATGTGAAGAGGAAGAAAGGTAAGAAGGAAGGGAGGTGTGATATGACGCCTAGGCGGTTTACGCGGTCCGCGTTGAAGGAAAAGGAGGAGAATGAGAATGTGGAGGTGTTGGGGACTTGTTCAAGTAGGAAGAAGTTGGAGTTGAAGATGTCTAAGAAGATTGGGTTGGATAAAATGCCTAGTAATATGCGCGAGCTTCTCGAGACCGGCTTGCTTGAGGGCTTTCGGGTTTGCTATAAGTTTGGTGATCAGGTAGCAATTAGCATGCTTACTAATTGATTATTGTTTGTTATCTTGTTTTTGGATGTTATTGTTATGTTTGGTAATTAGGGCTAAATTTAGGAAAGGTATCTGTAAAGGTTTTAAAAGTTTTGTAGTTAGTGGATTTGCAGCGTTTAGTGTTTCCTTATATTCGGTTAATTGATTTTATAGGTTTGATATGCCGGTCTTCATTATGTATAGAACAGGTTTATAGTGTGTCCTCGTTCAAGACTTTTTATGGAAATTTTATCATGCATGTGCTAAGTTAACGTTAACGTGCTCTGACTTAATAGTTAGTTGATCTTATAGGTTTGATACGCCTGTCCTCTGTATGTATAGAACAGCTTTTTCGTTCATGAGTTTTTATGGAAATTTTATCATGCATGTGCTAGGTTAAACATTGACGTGCTCTAACTTAATAGTTAGTTGATCCTATAGGTTTGATACGCCTGTCCTCTGTATGTATAGAACAGGTTTATAGCGTGACCTCGTTCATGGCATTTTATGGAAATTTAATCATGCATGTGCTAAGTTAATGTTAACGTGCTCTAACTTAATAGTTGCTTGATCTGATAGGTTTGATACGCCTGTCCTCTGTATGTATAGAACAGCTTTTTAGCGTCCTCGTTCATGAGTTTTTATGGAAATATTATCATGCATGTGCTAGGTTAAATGTTGACGTGCTCTAACTTGATAGTTATTGAATTGTTTGAGGGTATGGAGTATATGTTTAGACTTTAGATTGAATAGTCATTCCAAAACCACTGCATCAATGGGTAAGTCATAAATTCGAGGGCAAGCTGGAGTCTGATTTTGGGCATATTATTTTTTTTTTTATGCTTTGAAGGGAAATGAATCTATGTTGAAGTTGAATAACATTCAGGACAGTTTAGTCAACTTTTTATGTTAGGAAGTGACTGAGATTTGGTTTGGATTGATTACAGGGAAAAAATCTAGAAGGGATAATCAAAGGTGCGGGCATATTGTGTTCTTGCGGTTCATGTGAGAGTACCAAAGTAAGTTATGACCTAACACACCCTATATACCTGGGTTTTAAGCTTGAAACGTATATTGACTTGTTGACTGTAGGTTATTTCACCCTCTCAGTTTGAGATGCATGCACGCAATGCATACAGACATGCCATAAAACATATTTTTCTTGAAAATGGGAAAAGCCTCCTTGAATTGATTGAAATATGTAAAGCATCGGCTTCAGAGCCCCTAGAAGTAGCTCTTCAAACTGTAATTAGTTCATTACCTGCAAAGGGACCTTCCATATGTACAAAATGCAACAGTGAGCAATACTCTAATCGATATAATTTGTTTTATCTGTTGGCTAATATGTTTTTTTTCCTAATTATGGTATTCTTTCTCTTGCTTTTCAGGCTCATTTGGATCATCTTCTCCTGAAAATTTGTCAATTTGTGATTCTTGCTTGGTTGATAAAAAAGTGGATGCTGAACCGAGGGTTGCAACTTGCAGTGAAGTCAGGTACGGATGTATACTTATTCATCTTAGCAACATTAGTGGTCTATCTTTCACACAAGCATCCAATAATGTTGGTGCTTGAGTGCTTCTAAAGATGTTTAAGAAAACATTTCGGTATGTGGTTTTGGCTGAGTTTCTGGTTGGCCCTCTTTCGTTTTACTCATCAAAATATTGTACAGTATATTAGGAAATATCCCTGTAGTATGCTAGTTATCTTGAAAACCAGGAAAAAAAAACTAATTCGCTATAATAATAAGCTTATATATAATATATGTTAAGATGGGGAACAGTTTAAGTAGACTGTAGAAAAGTAGCGTAAAATGTGTATAAACTATAGTGCAGTATGTTACAACACAATTCTGTATCATCTTACCTTACCTTACCTTTGTTTGCTTCATGTTTTGAACCAAGTTTTATAATTCTGAGGATGGTGGTTGAATTATTTTTTTAATCTTATGATTTACCATATATGCTGATTAACTTCTAAGACAGCCGATCACCATTAATGCATATTCTTCTTTATTACTACTATTCTATTTCACGCTCCCATTATATTTGATAGTTCATTTTCACTTCCCTTTTAATGTAAATCTTGAAACCCTTATCCGCATACTCAGTCGAAACCGTTCATGTATGTAAAAGAAAATTTAGATACCAAACTGAGTTATCTGCTTGAACAAAAATACAAAAATAATAAACGGTAACACAATATTAATGGATATGGAGGACAGGTGTAATCCGTTTTACTTGCTTTTTTTTAAAGTAAAATATAATTGTGTATTATTACCCTTTAGTGGTTAATGATTCCTTTATATTCTTAGGACATCAAGTCCAGAGCCAAAGGCCTCTGAAAGTAACAGTTTGTCATTATCTTCAGATAGAAAGACCAAGCGAGGAAGAAAAAGAAAGTATGTTTTTTTGATAGATGACATTTATTGTCCATTTGGTTTATTAAAGGTTTATAATCTATGATGTGATTTTGCAGGTCATCAAAGTCGGATATGAAGCACAAAAAAAGTTCTGGAAATTATATCAAGTCACGAGATAAAATAAAATCAAAGATACATAAAAGGTAGAATACAAAAACATTATAAAGGTTACTAGTAGCAAGTTGCCACTTTCTCTAGAAATACTAATAAACTTTTTTGATGGTTCAGGTCATTGAGGTCCGCTTCTCCAAGACCCATCAAGAGTGCCCCTAAATGTACCTCACCACAACAAAACAGTGGAATAAAGCTAACAATAAAGTTGGTCTATAATTATAATAGTGTTTTCTACTTTTCCCTTATGTTTGCAGGATGCTAACTTTTACTGGGTCATATGGTGGTTTTCACAGAAATCAGCAGCTGCATTGGTCAGTTTTTCAGAAAGGAGGATTGCCAGATGGAACTGAGCTAACTTACGTTGCTCAAGGAAAGGTGAAAAATCTTACAATTTTATATGCTAATAAATATAACTCTCTTAAATCTTGATAAACTCGACTTTTTGTATCAACAGAAACTTCTGGATGGTTACAAGTGGAACAATGGAATATTCTGTTCGTGCTGCAAAACTGAGATCAGTGCCTCACAGTTTGAAGCTCATGCGGGTTGGGCTACTCGCAAAAAACCGTGAGTTTATGTTTTTTTTCTTTATTTGCAAATGTTATATATTGTTGTTTAAAAAAAAAAACAAATTCCAAATCATGACAGGTATGAAAATATTTACATCTCAAATGGAGTGTCACTCCATGAATACGCAGTTTCTATGAAGAAGAACGAAAAAGGAAGATGCTCAGTGAAGTACAATGATGATTTGTGTAGAGTTTGTTGGGATGGTGGAGATCTCTTGCTTTGTGATGGATGCCCCAGGTCCTTCCATCAAGGTCAACTTTTAAATTTTTTTAAATCTGAGTGTTACAGTAAGTGTTGGTGGAATTGACAATTGTGGTCTAATTTAAATTTCTGTTGGTTTACACAGAATGTGCTGGCGAATCAAGCATCCCACATGGCAAATGGTATTGCAGATATTGTCAACATGCAATGAAATTAGACGGAGTAAATGAAAATGCTTTGGCAGCTGGAAGGGTCATGGGGATTGATCCTATTGAGCAGATTAAGACCCGTTGTATACGTATAGTGAAACACCCAGAGAACAGTGATCTTGTTGCATGTGTTTTATGCAGGTAATCCTGTTTACAGTATGAAAATGGGAAGTTATGTGACGGGTCAAAACATGTTTGGGTTGAAATGAGTTGTTTATAGTATGGGTCGATACAACATTATGGCAAGGCGGGTTAGATCAACTTCATGAACAGTTTTTTGTCGATATTTTGTTAATAGTTAATGCGTTAACTCCAGATTTATGAAATAAATCGTTTAGGATTCCTTAAGTATGAAAAAAAGGCCCTGGGAGACTTTCAGTGGGTTTGGTCTGTATCACCTTAAGCTACTTTTTTAACTTTTACCCATTTTTCCATTTGCGATATAACTGTAATCTAGTTTGACACTTTGACCTGTTTATTAGTGAATGGGACAAATGGTCAACTCTACTTGGAAGTCTGTTTATTATTTATTATGCATACATATCTGAGAAACTTTTAATGTATGCAGAGGCCATGATTTTAGCAAAACTGTCTTCAATGACCGGACAGTTATAGTTTGCGATCAATGTGAAAGGGAATATCATATTGGCTGTTTGAGAGAACATAATATGGCTGATTTAAAGGTACGCATATATGTATAATATCTACTATTTTCATTGCATTGCATTTTCTTCTCTTTTTCTCATTGATAGTAATATCATCATCCACAACTTATAGGCATTGCCGAAAGGGAAGTGGTTTTGCTGCAAGGATTGCGAGAGGATTAATTCTGCTTTGCAAGATTTGATAAACCGTGAACCCGAAACACTTTCTGATGACTTGTTGACTTTATTTAGGGAGAAACAAAAGAATAACGACACTAACTCAGAAACCGATTCTAGTTCTGACATGAAGTTTGTGGTTCTCAGTGGCAAAAATGCTACCCGTGAGACCAGAAAATTTCTGGCACAAACTGTGGATATCTTTCATGTGAGTACTCCTTTGATTTTAGAGTGCTTTGACCTTTTTAAGCGTTGACCATTACTTTACTTCTTTTCTTTCTCGTGATAACAGGAAGGATTTGACCCTATTATTGATGCAACAACTGGGCGTGATTTTATACCGTCAATGGTGTACGGGTAAGCATAAATGGATTAAATATTAAATAGTTTACTCCTTTTTTGTATTCTAATTGTCCAAAACATTTGTATTTCAACAGAAGGAAAATTTGGAGCCAAGACTTTGCAGGAATGCTTTGTGCAATATTGACAATAGAGTAAGGACATTCTTGTCATTTTCTTCTTGTTTTAGTATACAAATTTTATTTTATATTTATATATAAATGGCACTTATTAATTGTTATTGTGATATGCGCAGCTCAAATGTAGTGTCAGCTGGAACTCTTCGTGTGTTTGGAGAGGATATAGCTGAACTCCCAATTGTTGCTACTATCAAATGCAACCAGGGGAAGGTGAGGACACCACTTGTTATCACAAAAAATAATCAACCGTACCCAGTAAATCCCACAAATTGCAAAGCCTTGCCTCTTCCCTAAGGATAGAGAGGCTGCTTCTAGATAGACATCACAAAAATAATCCTTTTTATTTTTTATTTTTATTGTTGCTGTCGTCATTATTATTATTTTATTTCTGATTTTTTTGTACATTGGCAGGGCTACTTTCAACTACTGTTTACCTGCATCGAGAGACTACTTTCTTCTTTGAAAATTAGAAAGATTGTGCTTCCGGCTGCCGAGGAAGCTAAATCCATATGGACCAAAAAATTTGGTTTTGAAACACTAGAAGCAGATCAGGTAAAGTTTTGACTTTTTTTTTGTTGGTTTAGTATTTACTTCATTAAATAAAAATCAACACATTACAAATGGACGGCTGGTAAGCGGGCAACAAGTTGCGTCGCCACCCCCTTTTGGATAGCAAAACCTACACTATTAAAAATGAAACTTTGGTCTCTGACTTAATCTCACAGTTTAAATAGGTAAAGTTACCTAAAATGAAAATGGGCCGACCATCGCCTAAAATGTGTTCAGCTAAATAAGTCTTCATGAACATAAATATATTTTTATTGTAATATGTAGCTTTTTTGATTCATAAAGTTCAAAAAGGTATTTCTGTGTCAACTCATCTTGACCAGGCCTGTTAGCCTTTATGGCACATAAGAGTTCATCTCACAACCGTTAATGATGTGAGAAGTGCGGGAATCAATCTTGATTCTTGAACATACATGTATTTTTTTTTTGTATTTATCCTAGATTCTAACACGTCTCTTAAAATACATCATGGTTTGGTGTATGTACTTTAAGTTTTATATAAACTTGTTACGAGGAAGAGAGGAAAGATATTAGGGAATTTAATTAATTAGAGAGATGTATATCCTTTCCATTTATTTTTTATGAATGGTTAGGGTTGGTTATCTTAGTTCTTGTTGTTCTGTTTTTGAACCATCCACTATGTGTGTGTATTTATAATGGCTAATATGTCGTTTGTTTGGGTTTCAGCTTACGGAGCTGAGGCAATCATGTTCTGCTATGATGACATTTAAAGGAACATCAATGCTACACAAGGATATTCCTCAAGCTCAAAATGATGTTGTAGATGCAGCAGGTGATCATGGCATGGTTAGCCCTTCGGTGGAATAGCAGGCCGATGAAGTCGAGGTTTTTTTTTTGTCGAGCATTTTGTTGGAGTCGAGGTAATTATTTGGTAGAATATAAAACAGTAGTAGCTTTTGGAAGTTTTTTTTTTGGTTATTTTCTGTTCATATTTTGTTGGCAAGTTTTTAAGGATACAATTGGTCGGTTATGATGGATGGAAGTTGATATGGTTGTTATAAATGCCTGTTTTATCTCCGTTCTTGTGTTCCTTTTGGTTCATGTTTACCTTCATTTAAAGATTTTTGATTTAGTGAAAGGTTAGGTGTGTATTACCAGAACAAAGTTCGAGTCTGGTTTGGATCGGCTCGTATTTAAGAATGAGCGTTTTCACCAAACGGCCTTTGGCCTAGTGGTATCAAGGTGTTGGATAAGGATTTGTCTTTCTAAGCGGTGTGGGGTTCAAATCCCAAAAAACAACAAAAAATTTAGCCGTTCAAAAAAAAAAAAAAAAAAAGAATGGGCGTTTTTACTCCGACGGGTTTGGTCCGGTCTTGGCTTAAAATAAAATCATAACAAACCAAACCGAAGTATGGTCTTATGCCTTATGGCACCACTAAGAGCGATAGTATCGTCATTTCACATTAATCTATCATGCTAATGATGTTAGTGGTGTGGACTGAAATTAAAACAAACCTTGAAACTATTGAATTGTGAGTTTGATAAATAAACTATTGAACTAAGACAGTTATATTTGACAAACCACTAGGACTAACGTTGTAATTTGCTCATTTATCTTTTACTGTGTTTCTTATATATTTTGGTAAACTAAAATTTTCAAAACTAATTTACTCTCTTATCTTTTACTAAGTTTCTTAAACGAGTCAGAATTTGATGAGGTACCATTCCAAATGCGAAGGATTGCTGACCTGATTTTTTTTTTTTTTTTTTTTTTTTTTTTTGCGGTATAAATTATTTGTATTTAAGGTGATTAAAAATTGATAAGGCACTGCTTTATATTAACAAAAGAGTTTACATGACATCTACATTAAACAATCTACATGGCTTTTGCAAGTGTGTTAAAAGTTGACATTTGTTGTTGATTTCACATATATTTTTCAAAAAAAAAAAAAAAAAAAAAAAAAAAAGAGAGAGAGAGAGAGCTTAGAGCCTTCAATTTTTAAAATTAGGATAAACAACTTTGTCACGTAAAAGATGAATCATGTTTTCTTTTCTTTTAACTTTTTATTTTTAAAACTTGACTTATAGATCAATCTTCCTCTATTTGTTAATAGCCGCCCTTCAATTCACTTCTTTTTGCTGCCATTCACTTTCTTCACACTCACTTCCCTTAACTCCCAAGCCTCTTCTTTAAACCCCACCATAATATAACAAATAATAATCTTGTTATGTTCTAGAACCATTATTCCATTAATGACAAGAAAAATAACTAGTAAAATGTTTAAAATCAGTCAGATCTAGAATTTTAACACATAAAAATAAAAATAAGTACGGAGTACTATATAACATACTAAAAGATTTAATGGATCTAGCAAGAAGTGATTAATGATTATACTATATTTATATAAATATTTGCCTTGAAGCATAAAAAGAAAGTCACAATCATGAGACACAAGTACTTGAGTACTTGTAGGTACATGTTCACATTAATTAACCACCATACATTGTAATCTATATATAACAATGTACCCCATAACCATTTTTAGTCACAATCCTTGGATCCAAAACATGAACACCAATAAAACCATTTTGTTTTGGTTGTCTGTCATTGCCATTGCTCTTTTTTCCATCATACTTTCTTTCTACACCACAAACTCATCCATAACTATCACTACACTCTCTTTACCTAGCTTTGAAGTCACTTTTATCAATAGGGCTATTGAGCAAAGTGGAATTTATGACTTGTTCTCACTCATAAGCCAAATGACGCGACGCCACCGCCATCATCATCACCACCACCACCATCATAGGCGGCGGAAGGTCACTTGTGATGCTGACACGTGGAAGAACTCTCGGCTCATATCTGACTATGGGGTGCAACTTGTTTTGACAGTTGATCAAAACGGTTGTGGGAACTTCACCACTTTGCAACAGGCGGTTGATGCTGTTCCTGATTCTAGCCTTAGTACAACTCTTATCATACTTGATTCAGGCACTTATAGGTACCAATCTTCTTTTATTATCATGCAATCTTTAAATGTACAAACTTTTATACATTTCTAATCTTACATAATGTGAATAACTTTTTATAACGTGACACATTTTCTAAGCCATATCGAAGAAATGTGTAAATATTAATTAATAATTTGTTTCACACTACTAGAAAAAACACATTTCTTGACGCGCATTGCGCGTCATAATAGGTGTTTATGACACATAAAAAAGTGTCAAGGAAGGACATGTCATAATATTTTTATGACATGCAAGATGACACACAAAATTCTACACCTTCATGTTTTCTATTTTTTGAAACTACATTCTTGACACACAAAAAAGCTTGTCATTAATTAACCAGATTTTTTAAAACATGACAATTTTTATGACACACGCTTTTGAATGTCATAAATGAGCGTATGTCATAAAATGTGAGTCAAGAAAAACCATTTTTCTTATCATTATAATGACTAATGTTCAAGGCATGCAAAATTCATAAAGGAATTTATTGTTATGACAGGGAGAAAGTGTTGGTGAATCAGAGTAAGACCAACTTGATAATTCAAGGGCAGGGTTTTCTTAACACCGAGATCGCATGGAACGACACTGCAAATTCAACGGGAGGGACAGTCTATAGTGCCACAGTTTCCGTTTTTGCTCAAAACTTCATCGCTTACAACATCAGCTTCAAGGTAATGCATACATGAATGATGAATGCAAGTCATGTATCAAAGTTTTGAAAGTGCTACATATAAGTCTTTAATGGTTATTGCATAGAAGGGTAATTTATAACTTAGATTTGATATCTGTTTAAGTTAGCAATCTTTGTTTTCACTCATAAAATTTTAAACTTTATTATAAATCTAAGGTTTGGTTTTACAACTCAAAATCATTGTTACCTAAGTTGTTTATTCATACCCAAAACATTCTTTTTCTTTTAAAGTTGACATTCTTGTGTGAAAAAATTAAAACCTATAACATTTTCGGAATTACTGATCAACTATTTATAGGAATACAATGAGGATAATTATAAAGAACCGTAATCTAATTATAACTTCTGATTAAGATAAAGATAATTATAATAAATGTGTCGTCCTCGGGGACAAAAGTAAAGTTGCACTAATTTTAATGTTATTTTACTAATTTCGTGAAAATAACGTCAAAAAGGATGAACGGTTAATCATGCATCAGGTGGTGGTGTCGATAGCCAAAAGACAAGGGGGTGCATGCGCCAATCGGGTTTGTCCCGATTGCTAAGTGTTATGTGCCTTATGTCCAAGGCTTGATGCAAAACCACTATAGAGCCGCGGGTCTCACTGGAAGCAACCTCTCTATCCCTACGGGATAGAGGTAAGACTGTCTATATCTTACCCTCCTCAGACCCTACCTTAACTTCTGCTATTGGTGGGATTAACTGAGTATGATGCTGCTGGCGATGATGATAATTATAATAAATCTTATCTATGTAACAAATTTTAATTATTATAGTATATCTAATAATCTAATATCTTGCTGTGCTTTGTTTTTCGATCAATGGCGAAGAACACCGCTCCACCACCGGCCCAAGGAGCAGTTGGAGCACAGGCATTGGCACTGAGAATCACCGGTGATCAAGCAGCCTTTTATGGTTGTGGGTTTTATGGAGCTCAAGACACTCTTCATGATGATCGAGGTAGACATTATTTCAAAGAATGTTTCATTGAAGGATCAATAGATTTCATTTTTGGAAATGGTAGATCACTCTATGAGGTAATTTATCATTCTTCAACAAAACAAATTGGTCTCTAAAGGTTTTTTTTATATGTTTTTGTAGCTTACATGCTTTCTTATATATGTAAGTGCGGTATTCTCTAACACGAATCGTTTTCTCTCAGGGCTGTTTACTGCACTCAATAGCGAGTGATGTCCCAAGTGGTGGTGGGATTAGTGGAGCGATAACAGCGCATGGGAGGAGCTCGACGGATGAGAAAACAGGGTTTTCATTTGTGTATTGTATTATTAGAGGAAGTGGTAGGGTGTGGCTTGGAAGGGCTTGGGGTGCATATGCAACTGTGGTGTTCTTAAAAACTTACATGTCTGAAGTTGTTTCTTCTGATGGTTGGAATGATTGGAGAGATTCCTCTAGAGACCAGTTATGTCTATTTAAGTGGTGTTTGCCATTTCATTTTAAATTTGATTACCTAAGCTTAATAAGCTAGTTCATTGTCTACTACAAACTAGATCGGACAGTGACAAGAGGAACCTTATATAGTGTGAAAAATATTTCATTAGACATAAGGGATATGATGCTTAACTTACCTGATCAGCTTGATGCGCCTCTCACGTGATGGACTTGTGCTTGGCCTAAGCCGGTTAATTAAGATTTTCCGGATCTAACCTTTTCCATAGTAACAATAACAAGCTAACGAGTCGTA
Organism: Ambrosia trifida; assembly: GCA_028751855.1. Taxonomy (NCBI): domain Eukaryota; kingdom Viridiplantae; phylum Streptophyta; class Magnoliopsida; order Asterales; family Asteraceae; genus Ambrosia; species Ambrosia trifida. The sequence goes on along the minus strand of CM054130.1, from coordinate 12,686,665 downwards.
AAATAACAAGTGTTGGGTGTGTTGAAGTTGTGACAATAATCAATTTTGGTGTTTGACAAACACACATTTCCTTAAAGGATTTATATTTACAGTTGACCTTTTTACTAGGATTTATATACATACTCCTCAATTAGTTATCTACAAGAGCTAGTTTCGCTGTCGCAATAAGATAATCACTTTTAAAAGGCAATGCCAAACGCACCCTTAGTTTTCTCCCTTATTGGCCCTCTTATATAAACATGTGTGTTTAATACATTGTAATATGTTTAAATGGTACTATGTTCAATAACATCATTAACATTTGTTGTTAACGTTATTTTTCAGGACGGTTTACTTTGGAGAATATGGTTGTTTAGGTGTCGGGGCAAATACCACCTTTCGAGTTCCATATGTGAAAACACTAGGCGAAGAAGAAGCTACTCCGTTCATGGATATTTCTTTCATCGATGGAAATGACTGGCTTTTGCGCGATGTTAAAAACATTTAGAAACTTATATTAAGATTTATGACATTCTTGTTAATTATGTCGAGTCAAAGTTCATAAAAAGGCAACACGACTCATGTTAGAAATGATATGGTATTGATCAATAAGTGATATAGTAATAACAAGTGCAGGACATCTACTATACAAAATAGTTGATTATGCACACTTAAGTTTGACACATCCTCTTGTTTTGAAGAAATTGTTTAATTACAAACTTGCCTCTATATCTTTTAGAGCACGTGCCATATACATGATATTTTTTCTTCAATTATTGGGCATGATCAAATCTTATGACTTTATTTATTTTTACAATTATAAATGCACTAGCTTATACCCGGGAGCGTCCCGGGCTGAAAGTTTTAATAATGTAGAAATTTAGATAAAGGTTTAGATATAGATAGAACTTAAATTTAACAAATTTAAGTTAAATTTATAAATTATTATTCTCATTGAAGATTTGAAGGTTATAGATGCTCTTTCCTTTAAATTTAGGTAGAAAATATGTAAAATATTTTAGTTTTTAATATTTTTAGTATTGTGTTAATAGATATATTTTGTGAATATGTAGGTAAAAAACTGCCTTCCAAAAAAAAAAAAAAAAAGGTAAAAAACTTGAAACTATTGTTTTAGAAAATCACATAATATTGATCACGAAAATAAATTGAATAAAGTAAAGTGCAAATAAACAAAAAAAAATTACAAATGAGATCATAGATTAGAGAATATCTCCTTGAAGACGACGTTTGTTGTTTCAGTTTGTGGTTTAAGAGAAATGTATTACTCGCCTACTATTATATCATTTTTGTGTCAACCTACATGTTATGCTTGCTTCCTATCCTGTCTTCAGCTTCATGGGAATGAGAAGTAGCCTATCGCTACCATCCTGGTATTTTACATGTTCTTTATATGCTAGCACTTTTAGTGTTAGACCAGAGGTGTCAAAATGTCGGGCAATGGTTAATATCAAGTCAAACAAACTCATAAATGATTAACATAACAAATCGATTTACTATAATACAACACAAACAAACAAATCTGAACGAATAAATAATAATAACCCCTAAATTATTAAAATCATCCATTAACTCCAAATCAATAACAAAACATATCGATATTAACAGATCTGAACGACTAAATAATAATAACCCTAAATTATTAACATCATCCATTAACTCCAAATCAATAAGAAAACATATACCTGATTATTGCCGTATTTTAACAGATCTGAACGATTAAATAATAATAACCCCTAAATTATTAACATCATCCATTAACTCCAAATCAATAACAAAACATATACCTGATTATTGCAAGAAAACAGCCGAGGGTTTGAGGGTTTGAAGCAGAAAGTAGAAGAAATCGTAGATCTATTGTATGAAAGGAGTTAGGTAGGGTTTGAGGGTTTGAAGCAGAACATGACTCGATGGTGTTAATGTGATGGAGATTTTTTTTTTTTTTTTTTTTTATAACTTATATACCACTTGACACCTAGGATGACACATGGCACACATAAGGGGGAGAATGCCTCCTTGAGTGCCATGTCATCAAAAATGTTTTGGTTTATTATATACATAGATACATTATTTTATGGTTTACATGTGATGGAAAAAATGGAGTACAAATTAGCATATTTTTGGTAGTGATCCACTAGAGAAAGTATTTGATACAAAGTATCTTAACCTAAAAGTGTAGGAAGTCACTAAAGATTGACACGTGGACAATGGCAGTTACAATCTCAGAATTCCGCGTCAATAATTAGAAGGGTATTATAGACTTTTATCACCTCCATTAATCACGTTCTAATTTTGAATGAAATATCAATCTCTGTTTTATCATTGATCACAATTCAAATATTAGTAACTGATTTCACAATCCTCCTTCATTATTTGTTACCTAATTTAAACCTCTAATCACAGTCTAGTATTTCGATCAATTTTTTTCGAAATTGATTTTCAATTGAAGAGTTGATCATCATGTTCGGTACGTTCTCTGTTTTTTTATTTCATCTTATCGTAATCTTATTATGATGTTTGATTGTGTATCAGACTTAAACAACGAACCAGAAACCATAATCCGAGAAGAAGATGATGTGGTCGATGTTCATAATCTAAACTTTCAAGGTTAATTTTCGTGTTTCATGTATATTCGTAGCTAATAAAGTTCGGTGATGAAACAGAGCAACCTACTGATAATTGTTTTATATTGTATGTAGACATTATACAGGAAGTTTCACATAATACTGATAAACAAGGTGGCGAGAGGTTTGATTTCATGGCTGAACATAGAAGGATCCAAGGTAATTGTTTTTTTAAATGTTACTGATTAATGCGTTTTGCTTATTTATAACATGCGTTTTAAGTGTTATATGCATGCGTTATATATATATATATATATATATATATATATATATATATAGGTTTAGGATCATGTGAAAAACATAATTTTTGTGAGAAGTGTGAGAACCAATAAGATGAAGGTATATTATTTTACATAAAAGGGTAAGATTGTAAATTTGCTTGATAATCTTATTTTAGGAGATAATATATCATTTAACTATCATTTAATTCGGTTTTAATTCAGAGTATTATTAGGCATTTTTGTTTTCAAATCCTCTATATTATTTACGGATATCTTGTTAACAATCAACACAATATCACGATTTCTCTGTATTATTCAAGATCATATTGGTGTGTTTTAATCGATGGATAATTCTATTGTTGATCAGGTCGATGGTATGTTTTTATATTTTGTACATAGTTTTGTTTTTCATAGTATAATATGCATTGATGTTTATGTAATAATCATTCATTAAACCATTTTTTTGTTAAAACCAAGTAATTTTGTATATAAATTCATATTAAATGTGTTTTACAAATTTTCCTTATGTTATATACATAAAAACAGGAAGGAATTTTTTTGTTATTTGAAAATAAACTTGTTGTTATACGCGTTTCACATATCAATTCTTATTAATGTGTTTTTATAGTTCTCACCATGTTATACATGCTAAAACATGTTGGAAGCCTTTTTTTTTTTTTTAATATCTAGTAGGGTGTTTTAGTGGTTTTCATAGAACAATATCGAATTTTGTTAATGGTGTTTTTTTACAAATGGTATGTTCATATATTGTTTATTTTTTTTCCTGTTGATACATATAATCTTTGTTTCCTTTTTTTTTGTTATTATTGTCATTGTTTTTTTATACACAATTTTTTTTTTTACGATTGATTATTTTTTTTTTAAATTATCAGGATGTGTTTTATGTTTTTATGAAATTATCACGCATTATATTGCATTTAGATAGAAATGTGTTTTATATTTTTAATTGGTTATCTTTTTTTTATGTATCTAATATTTGTAATGATTTTGTGTTTTATAATTTTTGTATTTTAGACGCACCCAGCTACGTTCCTGTTGGTATTGAACATGTATCACCCAATTCTGGAAAGAAGACTTATTCCCCAATAGTTGACGAATCTTTGAAACCTGTCATGGGGATGCAGTTCGTTTCAGTTGAACAAGGTTACAATTTTTACAAGAATTATGCAAGTGCAGGCGGATGGTGTATCAGGAAAAGTACAGAGACTAAGAATCATGATCTAACTATGGGGAAATATTTCGTGTGTTCAAAACAGGGGTTTAAGAAGATGAAGGCGTTTGATAGTTTGAACGATCAGTCATCAAATAAGGGGTCTCGTAAAGTACCTTCCATACGCACCGGGTGTGAAGCTAGCATTAGGATTAAGTTAAATGAAAAGAAGTTGTATGAAGTCTACTACTTTAAGGAAGAGCACAACCACCCTTTCGTTGATGAAATGGACAGACACTTTCTCCCTTCGGCAAGAGCTTTGACTTATCAACAAGAAGAAGCAATAACTGCTCTCGGGGCTCTTAATGTTGGACCTGTAAGAGCTTTCAACATAATGAGAACATTGTGTGGTGGTTTTGACAAAGTTGGCGCAACAAAGATTGACTTCAAAAATTTCAAAAGGGACATTAATTCATATGTTGAAGAGTTTGACGCCGATATGATGATCAAATGGTTAAAAAGGAAGCAAGAATTTTTGCCAAACTTTTCATTTGAATTCCTAACTAATGATGATGGTGTTTTACAGGGGTGTTTTTGGGCCGATGAACAATCTAAGCGTAATTATTACACGTTTGGTGATGTTGTATCGTTTGATGCTACTTATAAGAGAAACAAGTAAGTATTTAATGTGATAAAAATACCCCTTTGTTTGTATTTTTTTTTTTTTTTTTTGCATTGATAAAAACATTTTGTTTGGTATGTATTCTTGCTAAATTTTGTTTTGTAGGTACAACATGATGTTTGTGCCGTTTACCGCGATAGACAACCACAACAGGAACGTTACTCTTGGGGCTGCAATTTTGGGTAACGAAACAGCTGAGACGTACAAGTGGCTGTTAACTGTGTTTAAAACGGTGTTTGGTAGCGCACCACCTGTTATTGTAACTGACCAAGACCCCGCAATGAGGAGGGCTATAGAAGATACATGGCCAGAAAGTAGGCATAGACTGTGTATGTGGCATGTGATGGACAAACTTACTGGCAAGGTATATTTAATGTTATGTATTCATGTTGTTTTTTTATTTTATGATTGTTATTTAATAACCCGAATAACAATTTTCAGGTTGGACACACTTTGTGTAACACTACTGATTTTAAACAAAGATTGTGTTTTATCGTTTGGACTGATACACTCTCACCTGAAGAATTCGAGAAGGAGTGGGCGGTTATTATGAATGATTTTCAGCTGACAGAACATGAGTGGTTGAATTCCATTTACCAGCTAAGGGAAATATGGATTCCAGCATATTATCGACATGAGAGAATGTCCGGCCTAATGCGTACATCATCTCGATCTGAAAGCGAGAACCATTTCTTTGGCCAGTTCTGCAATCGCAGATGCACATTGGTTGAGTTTCTTGGACATTTTGATGCATCGATTGAGGCTCAGAGGCATGAACATAGGAAAAACGATCATGACACTAGATACACTTTCCCTGACATTTGGAGTGATTTCCCACTTGAAAGGCAAGCTGCTGAAGTGTACACAAGGACTATTTTTTTTGATGTTCAGTTGGAAATAGAAGCTGCCATCCATAGAACCCAAAGCTGCAAATTCGAAGTAGTTGGTGATTTTATGAAGTTTTATGTTAAGGATTGGGATCAGCTACGCACTGCATTTTATGAGGTACAGTCATAATGTGTTTTATTTTGCTAATTTTTTCCATATGATTCAGTGTTTTTTATTCTCCAATTTTTATTCCAACATCACAGGTTATGCTTAGGAAGGAAGATATGACTGTTTTTTGTGATTGCAACCGATTCGAACAGTATGGTTTGCTATGCCGTCACATTTTTTGTATTCTTCGGATGGGTGACATTAGAGAATTTCCCAAGCAGTATATTTTACGTCGTTGGACTAGAGAAGCTGTTCCAAATAGCGATCCCAATGCGATTATTAGATATGAGGGTCAAACTGAACAGAGTGTTGAGGTGTCACGGGTTGTTAGAGAGATTACATATGGAATTGAGGCCAACATAAACAAGTTGGTTTCTAATTTTGAATCTTTGTGTCTGTTCAGAGATCATGTCAACCAGTTTGCCCCTAAAGCGGATGAAGCCGCCATGAATGTACCACGCAAGAGTCGCAGGGATAGGTTTGCCGAGCTTACAGGTAATTGCCAACCATCATCTATAACTGTTCGTGTTCCTGTTGGCACTAGGTGGAAAGGTATGGGTAAGCCAAAGCGCATGAAGTCAAAGCGTGAACAAGCGATTAGTCAAGCTGCAACAAAAAGAAGGCAATGTCAGAATTGTTTAGCTTACGGACACAACATCCGCACATGTAAGGCTCAAAAGAAGGTTGCTGATGATGATGACGTGGGCTCTACATCAGTTGAGGAGGAGGAGGTTGAAAATCAGGAGTCAGATGATGAAGAGTAGGCTTGTTTTGCGTGGTTAAAAACCTTTTATTTCCAATGTCCTTTTACTTTTGGTTTTTATCATTGTTCCCTTTACGTTTGTTTGGTGTTTTGCATTTTTTTATTTTCATGCGTGGTAATGATTGAGACATTTTGTTAGTTTTTAATTTGAATAAAAACTTTTTTTTTCTCTTCCGCATTGTGTATCAGTCAATCATTCAGTCGTGTTTTTAATCAAAATCACAGTTTAGCTAAATACCATGAAATAATTTAGTAAGATTACATTCTATTTTTTAGTAATATTACATTCTATTTTTTTTGGTAATCAAGTCTTTGTGTGTGTTTCTGGTTTATAGTGTTTTATGTTTGTCATTTTTTTTACTTCAAAATTTTATATGTTTAGTATAGTGTTTTACTGCATAATAAAATTCCAAACTTATTTTTCATTCAACATTAGACAGAATTGACTTTTTTCAAATGTCAATTAGTAAAACACACAAGAGCATCTAGTCGATATAAGTTTACTAAATTAAAAATAAAAGGCCAAACCATCATAAGCGTAGCATGTCAAACAGTTAGATAGAACAAGTTTTTAAAACCACCAGTAAAACACTACTTGTCGTACTGCAGCAAAAAACACTAAAACCACATAGTTCAACAGACAATCTAGATACTGTTCAGACGTTCGGGTATTTTTTTCGCTGCATGACGATCCAAACGTATCTTGTACCGATCAGTTAACCTCTTGTACCTTTGGACTCCAGCCTCCACCAGGTGTTTTGAGTTGTTTATGTCGCTCAGCAGGATTTTTGTCACATATTTATGCCTTAGCTCATCTAATTCACGTGTTTGCTTTTCAGAAGTTCCGCTTTTCAGGTCTATTTCGTCCGACAAACCGCAGCTCCATTCTCTCATTGATGTTCCCTTATATGTCTCCATATGACGCATAAGGAAGACTCCACAATCGATCGGATTGTGCAAAGTCCTCCATGAGAACTTTGCCCTTAACGGCTTTGTTTTCCTTAGCTTTTCAGCGATCGTAGGCGAAACGCTACCCATGTAAGCTGCTAATGCATCACGCTGTTGCATGAAAAACATATTAATTGCATATTTTTCTTATATATATGTTTTACGCTATCATAACACGATGTCATATTTGAGTATTACTGGATTTTGCTTACCATTTTTTCAGGCCATCCTTTGTATCTGTCGTTGTAGTCCTGTTCTGTTGCGCTGTTGTCGATTATCAGGATCTCAGAAGTCGCAAAGTTGAATGAAAGAAGGTAGTAGTGTTCTGAGCTATTAATGGGCACCAATACATGTTGTATCCCCTTAATTGACCTCGACTCTGTACATTGCAAGACTGAATGCATATTTTCACTGAAGTGTTTTATTCTTGTCTCTTCCGATGCATCGTAATCATCCCTCCACTGTCAAAGTTAACAAATAATATATATATATAAACAGCCTTAGGTGTTTTTTTCACAGCCTTAGGTGTTTTTTATTTTGATATCTAACTTGACTAACGCAACACAAATTAAACGGATACTAACTAAAAATGGTATTTATGTATTTTTTTTTATTTGAAAACTTACCAACATAACCGGCGAGCAAAATAGCCGTGGTAATGTCCCTTTGCGGCGGTACCTCTCTTCATAATTTAGAACATTAGCCCATGCCATTATGACTTCCACATGTATTGTAACACCTGGGCGCAACGACTCCATCGGCGCCCTCATAACTGTCCCCCCGGGGTTAGCCATGAATACCACATCCCTATTCATAATGATCATTCAATATTTATTAAATACATATACACTATAAAAATACATATAACATTATACTTACCATTTACTATCCCAAGCCGAGAACATGTAACCAGAAACGTCATCCTCTGTTTTATCCATCTTGTCTTTCAAAGAAACCACACGTTTCACATACGGAGAACATAATGCATCAGGCAAAATTTTGGCTCGGGCTGGCCTTGGTGTTTTATCAGTAACCTTCTTTCCTTTCAGGACGCCTTCTTTAACAACATCATTAGACCACGACAGTGGTCGAACATCAAACACTTTCATTTTTGCTTCCGGAGTCTTATCAAGGTTATTTTTCTTCATCACTTCATCAAGTTCTGCGATAAACGAATTAGTCATGGGAGACATGGTAAGTTCCAAATCTGAATTATTTTTATCAGCTTTTGTGGGTGTTTTATCATTCCCCCCAATGTCCTCACCAGCATTTGACCGCGAAGTTTGAGCCATTCCAATTAACTCAGCAAGGTGTTTTGTCTTTTGGTTAACGACTTCATTTGTAGGGTACTTCATCAAAGAATCTCTTATCGTGCCGTTTATTTTATCCACGATATTACGATACTCGGTGACATGGTCATCAAGCAGTTTGATTGTAGCCTGCATTTCGGTGGAATCATTAGTATTATTTTTTTTTAAAACCTCAGATTTTATATTTTTAATATATGTATGCAATTGTTTATACCTCAAGTTCTTCGACACTTGTAGTCTTTTCCCCCTTCGTTCCTTGTTCATTGACACGTGTTGCACCATCTCCAACTTCTTCAGCCTAAAAACACACCACGAATGTCTTATATAGGCATTTTTATTTTTTTTAATATTTTTTTGTCATATAATATGTAATGTATTAATACCTCGGTTTCATCGTCCATCTGAGTGAAGTCTTGATAGTCATGAACTATTGGAATCCAGAACTCCCCATCCGATGCGACGTACGGCTGTATAGCCTGTGAATCATTTTGTGAAAGAAAGTAGTCCGCGCAATGCTTAAACGGTCCCAGGTGGTCGTCATCAGCCTCAACAATATCACCCACGTTGTAATCGCCTTCTATCCCCCCTTCTTGAGCCTCACTTTTATCGCCACATCCAACACCCAAAGTGTTATCACACTCAGCAGGTATGTCTTCTGTTGCTTTTTCAACTACCACTTCAGGTTCTTTATAAGTCCCAGACGCTACTCCAGACTTTTCGCCTACAATGTCAGCAGCAGCCGATTTCTTAGCTGTTGTAGGTTTATTAACCTTCATAACGCCGGTTTTTTTCGCTGAGTCTCTACCCACTGCAGTTTTTCGAGCGCTTTTTGATTTGTTACCTTCAACACTTTCACTACCTTTTTTTACAAAAACAAACTTCTGAGACTGATTTAACCCTTCTTCCCTTGCAAGTTGATGTACAAACAATGCTGTATCCAACTTCAGTCCCAATTCAGCTACGACGTCAGTGTCGAAATCTCCAATCAGACGTGTTTTTCCAGACTTCATTGTATTATTAGCTCGTTGATCGTAAGCCAATGCAGCCTGCGTTACATTAATGTAAATAATCAATATATACATCATTCAGTTGTGTTATATCAAACGTTTAAAAAATAAATACAGGTTACAAATATAGAATTACCGCAAGCAATGCAATAGGACCATGAAAGGGTTTATCAGCAATCCATCTTCTCCTGCTACGTTTGAGCATAGTTACCATGTAGGCACACCAGTTATATTCTTTGATGTCCAGACCGCTTTCTATTGATGGCAAGAAAAACAAGTTTACAGTATTGTTTTGAGTTGTCTCGCCAAGGAATGTGTTAAAGAAAATCAGAATGTTTAGTATGAAGATTCTTCCACTATCCCGTTGTGTCTCAATGTATTCTTTAAACTTAACCGGTAACGTCCTGGTCACACCCCCCTCAAACTGCCCTTTCCATTCTGCAACAACCGGATCACTTTTTCTCGGTCTCTTGTGTTCCTCTACCATACGTCTACCCATCGGTATGCCAAAAATATCATGTACTAACCTAGGTGTTATATGTATAAAATGACTACCTACGTTCAAAGTACTTGCATCTGCATCATAGTTGTTTACCAACCAAAATCCCAAGCCAGTAGGGACTGAACTCATGTTGAACTCTAGTAAACCACCAAACCCAATGTCGATTATTGCCTTTTTTTGCTTGCTATTCAATTTGCTAACTAGCTGGCATATGTTGTTCAATGCACTTCTCAATTTTAGCTTAGCACCGGTATATTCTAGGTATGGTTTCACGCTAGCACGATGTGGTTGAGTTTTCTTCAACAGTGTTACAGCCTTTGATGGTGTTCCAGATTCAACTGGTAGATGTTTGACGTCGGCTTTCTTAAACTGTGGCTTAGGCTTACTCTCAGCCAATTTTGCCTCAACGCACAATTTTTTTGGTGGTGGATCAACAAAATCATCATCAGGATCACTAGTACCTAAAACACCAGAAAAAAAAAACATCAGTCAACCTTTTTTACTTTTTCCATGTTCAAGTTTTATTTCAATTTATATCTTATAACATTCTAACTTACGGCGAACTTCTCTTCCTTTGTTAACCTCTCCTTTCATCAAATCCTTCTTGTCTACACTTATTGTATCCTCATCCGAGTCGTCTAGAACCAAAGGTTGTTCAATTGTATTTGTGAACTTTTTAGAATAATTCTTTTTAGCGATTCTACCGCTCCTTCTAGCTGTTATTGTTGAGATTTTTTCAGAAACAAAAAAACGCATTTCTGTGTTTTACACTATATGTTTATATTCATAACTCAAAAGCAGCATTATAAGGTATTAAAACAGATTATAAGTAGTTTTACTTAAAACATCTAAACAAATCAGTATTAACATAAAAAACCACATAAAAGAAGGCTAACATAAAACACAATAAAACAATAGTAACTTAAAACACTAAAACAAATACTAACAAAAAACACAATAAAACAATATCAGATTTAAATACTAAAACAAAACAACATTAACTTTAAAACACCACACAAAACAACAATATATTCTAAAAAACACTAAAACAAATACTAACAAAAAACACAATAAAACAATATCAGATTTAAATACTAAAACAAAACAACATTAACTTTAAAACACCACACAAAAAAACAATATATTCATAAAAACACTAAAACAAATACTAAAACAAAACAACATTAAAGTTAAAACACCACACAACAAAACATAAACAAAACAAAACACCACATATAAACACATTTAAGGGAACACTAACATAATACTTAAAAAAAAAACACAACAGTAAACACATTTAGTATGATTAACACTACTAACTAACCTAAAACACTACCTAACACACTGATATGCAATTAAAACAATAAAAACACAATACCAAATATAAAACATTATGAAGACAATACTAATCACCACAAAAACACAATAACCTATAACAACCCAGTTAACATCACGCGTAATGTGATTTTAAAACACAATAATGATTTAAACACTAAAGATTTAAAACCCACATGCATTGTGTTTTTTAAATCACATTACACACTATACACCTTCGGAATGTTTTTAAACATAACAATCCACATAAAAATTAAAACAACATTAATAAAAAAAAATGTCAAAAAAAAACCTAGAAATAAGATATATTACATACCATAACCAAACCTTGCTGGAAGAAAAGGAATAGTAGCCTTTCTTTTGGGTGTTTTTTCCTTAATCAACTCCTCACTCGTTTTCTTCATCTTCTTCCCTAAATCAGATTAAAACACACCGAGAAGATGAAATCTAACCGTGGTTTTGAACAACAGATAAAAACACAAGATTAGAATAAATCGTGAAAGATAAGAAGAAAAAACACAGTTACGTTTGTAGGTGATACCAAATCGGTGAAGATCCTCCATAAGTGAGAGATTAATTGAGAGATATAGGGACGGTTGTTTTTTAGGAAAGGATTATGCGAGAATCAAGGAGGTAAAGCGGTTTTAAGAAACCTCTCTCATCCGCCTCTTTAAATTTATGAAGTAAATTACTATACTGCCCTTTTTAATTGATTCTAATTAATGATAACTAAACACTATTTACAATTATGCCACTCATCTAATCTAAACCATTGATTAAGATGATCTAATGGTCCAAAACACTTCTCACCCTTCTCACACAAAACACACTTTGCACAGGATCTCAACCCTATATATATATATATATATATATATATATATATATATATAGGGGAAAGTTAATTTGAGAACACCTATATTTCGTGCGAACCGCGAGAACGCCATCTAAAACCATTCAAATCAAAATTTTCTTTTGACACTTATCTTTATTATTAAAATACAATTCCAAAAACACAATTTACGCGTAAAAATTTTAACGTATACGGAAATAAATTGTTTTTACACATGTGTAAATTTACTGTTTGTACATGTGTAAACTGTTTTATTTACACATGTGTAAAAAGTTAATTTGAAAGTGTTTTTGCAAGAAAAGATAATTATTTGGAAAGAAAATTTGTTTTTTAATGTTGTATTTTGATTATAATTAGGTTTGTATTGAAAAATAATGGTTTTGATTGGTTTTCTCATTTGTTCTCACGGTTCTCGCGATATTTAGCGCTCTCAAGATAACCCTCCCCTATATATATATATATATATATATATATATATATATATATATATATATATATGTTGAATGTTAGCATAAGCTGCGTTTTATAGTATAGATTTTTAAATATGTTATCATAATTAGATTTTATAATATAATTATATGTGTATTATGGCAGAGTTTTTTTAACAAAGAGGTTTCCAATGATGAACAAACTCCAACATTCATACCTGAAGTTGCATCTTCAATCAAACCAGAAATAGGGATGGTTTTCCCAAGATCTCTTTTTATTACGAGGATTGAGGAACAAATAATCAAGGATCATTCTTCGGGGAGTGTTTTGATTAATGATTTGAACAATGTCCACGAAGGCATGTCTAGAAAAGATGAAGTTTGTAACATTCTGAAGACGATGCTAGATTCTAGTCTTTTATGAATTGGCAGTGATGTTCATGATTGATGCAAAACAAAGAAATCTGAATCTTGTTGAAGAGCTTACTAAATCCATAGCTTAAGGTGCTCAATGGAAATGAAGATCAAGTTTCTCAAATCACTTTAAACCTTCTACATTTTTAATGTCTTCATGTCTATGTTCCTTTCTACTACTGTATTATCATGTGTTTTAAGTTGTTTTGTATTTATCTAATGTAAAATGTGGCATGAATAAATGTACGTGCGTTTTATGTTATCTAAAATGCGTTTTATGTGTTGGTTTAATATCAACAGGAAAATGGATTTCCATGTATCATATAGAATGCGTTTTAATACCTTATTGAAAGCTTTTTAATACTTTATTGAAGGTGTTCAAATATTTTATTGAATGCGTTTTACTACTATATGCTTATACAAAACATCAACAGTATGCATTTTTAATACCAATAGATGTGACCGCTCTGATACCATCTGTAACATCCCGCCCCTCTCATCACCAATATTGTCCGCTTTGCCCATCCAGAGCTCACGGATTTGTTTTTGGTTGCCCAAGTGGAGACTTCCCAGGAGGTCACCCATCCTGAAATTTCTCCCACCTGAGCACGCTTAACTGTGGAGTTCTCCTCTCATCCACTAACATTAAGCCCCAAAACGCGTTGGTGATTCAAGAGGCAAGACATTACTTATGAACCAAGGATCTCTCCTGGCCACGGCCGATGTGGGATTTTCCTAGTGTGTCACATTCACCCCATGTTAGAGTCTCATCGTCCCTGATGAGGTGTGTTCCTGGGGTGTCACATTCACCCCCTGTTAGAGTCTCATCATCCCTGATGAGGTGTGCACCCACCATCCCGAACGGCACAGGAGTGGCTCTGATACCAATCTGTCACACCCTCAAATTCCACTTGCGGGGTTTTTACCGCGAGGCGCATGACAAACCAGGATTCAAGTCAACGGTCATAATAGACAACACTATATGCATAACACAATACTCAAAAGATATAATTATAAAAACATAAACTGTAGCGGAAGCTTTAAATGTTTACAACCCAAAAGACACAGTTCAAATGTTTAATGAAGACCATGCTCTAAACCCTAGACGCCCGTGCCGACTCGTGCGCCTAGATCCAGTTGTTGCTACCTTAGCGACCTGAGAAAAACATGCCAAAAAGACGTCAACATATAATGCTGGTGAATTCACAGGTTTGTTCAAAAATGTTATCCAAGTGTTACCATGTCCATACTATATCAATGCTACCAAGTACGCTAGCTAGGCGTATGTTTTATTACTACTACGATTGGAAACCATTACTGGACACGTTTAGCAATGTTTAGCATGTTTAGCAGCCCGTAATGTTCAGCACGATAATGTTCCTGTTCGAGACAATATGCACCCGCCCGGCCCTCCAAGCCGACGTGTGGGGCAGGTCACGCCCAATAGATCTATCCACATTTCCCCCGTTGTGCAAACCCGCACATTCATGGTTTCCCCCGGGACTTTCCAAAAGATCGTATAGCAATATAAAGTTAAAACCATAGTATGACATATGTTACCAAAACTGTTTAGCGCATGTTTTCTCCCCCAAAAGTTAAAGCAGTAAAAGTGGGGCCGTGAACTCACCTTAGATAGCGTTCCTCAAATATAAGTAAGGATGTTTAGCCCTTGACAATCCCTCTACCGGAGATCTATCAAAATGTTCACATAAGTGTTCCGACTAATAACCATAAGGTTATCTAGTCCCCGATTGTCCAGATCACAACCAAGTATGTTTTAAAACGTGTTTAAATGTTTAACCGACACACTAGACCGACCCGACATCCCGTTGGTGACCCATTACCCTAACTAATCAAGTACACATAGATTACATGCAAGGTTCAAGAATAAAACACTTAGTTTGTATCAAAAATCTCATTTCTGCTAACATAGGGTCGAATGTGGCTTTGGGGTGGTCGAAGGTGGCCTTAACTGGTCGAATGTGGCTTTGAACCTCCACCTTCGCCCCTTTTCCTCCCACCTTCGCCCATTTTAGTTTGTTCGCCCCTTTTTGATTCCAGGTTCGACCCCTGGAACCCACCTTCGCCCGTTCGACTGGCCGAAGGTGCTCCAGGTTCGACCCTGCTGTGTTGTTTACTCAAAAACGCGTCCAAAAACATCCGAAAACATCACGAAACATCATGAGTTACAGCAGTCAAGCATCATTAATATATTCCTACGAAACCCTACCAATTTTACCCCAAAATCTATCCGTTTTACAAGTTTCCTAAAATAGTAAATTATGGAGATGTCACATCATCATGCATGAAAATATTACCCAATTAGGAAACTTTCTGAAATCAATCAATAATCAGCTCCTCATACTCAGATCATCATGAACAAGAAACCCCTATCATAACCTTATCATAACCATCCAAAAACGAGCCCTAAATCTCACTAAAAACCCCTTTAGTTGTCAAAACACCATCAACAATCAAAGGTAACATGTTTCAATCATAACCCATCATTAATAACAGCCCTAGGTTGTTGTCATATCATCTATACAACAAGTAATCATCAAACAATGCATAATATCATATTAACACATGTTTAGTTTGCATAAAAACTCATTGTTTATGAATAGGTTTTATTTAGAAAGATGTTAGAAAGGTTTTTACCCATAAAACATGTTGATATCAGATCTGGACCCTTGGGGTTTAGATGAAAACAAGTTAAAATTGTTTAAAAAGGATTTGTAATGAAGAACACACCTTAGATCTTCACTTGTAATGGTTTAGAGAGTTAGGTTATGAAAAACAAGCTCAAAAACTCCTTCCCCAATGATAATAGCTGACAGAGAGTGTTTGGAGGCGTTTAGGGTTTGTAAAATGGTGAAAAATGGCTAAGGATGGTATTTATACCAGGTCCAGGTTCGCCCATTTTATGTGGTCGAATGTGGAACTTTTCCACATTCGCCCATTTGTAATGGTCGAGTGTGGAATCTTTCCACATTCGCCCACTTTGTTTCCACATTCGCCCATTTCTCAAGTTCCATTTCCACATTCGCCCATTATTTCCACATTCAGGTCATCAGCACTTTTTAACACATGTTAACAGCACTTTTAACACATGTAAACCTTTTTCCAGTTTGTCGTGTTTAACGCATTCTAATACCTCTTAACACATAAGCATGCATCCATAGTCTATACTTAGCATATTTAGGCACGTATAATCATTTGTACATCGTTTAAGCAAGTATAAGCATACAATCCACCACACGACCCATAATCTACACATATACTTAATTAGTTCATGTAATGTCACCAACGACGGAACCCGGTACTAATGTATTCCCAAAACGACTCCCAATGATCCTCCAGATCATTGAACCCTGGACAATCCTAATTTGACCCGACTCAACTAACCCAGTTAAGTTTGTTTATAAACGTTTCTCGCTAAGGTAGACTTAGATGTTACTATTATGTTTAAGCCGAACATGCCGGGTGTCACAAAATTCACGTCTTTCATTTTAAAGTCAACAATGCAAACATGAAAATTAACAAAATTCTCCAACTGTAAACATTCAGCTCGCATTATCTACTCGCTTTAGCACTTTCTTGTAAGCATTTTCCATCATCTTTTTCTTGTAAGGTCTTTTGTTAAACTTACGAGCCTGTTCAACAGCGTCATCCCTCGCCCTGTTGTAGTCACTTAAAAAACCAGGTTGAACATCACATTGCACTTCACACTGTCAAAAATCAATGAATGCGTTTTAAGAATAAGCAAATGCGTCTACTTTTATCAACAACATCCACCCTCCTGGGACCATGGCCGTATCGTTTGTATCCTGTCACTGGTTTTTGAAGAATATTTTCATCAACCATCTTTGAATTATGATCTTCTACAACAATCCTATCACCTTCACCACCACTTTGTACATCACCATTTTCCAAATCTTGATTATCTTCTAGGCCGACCACATGTTCAACACCACCTCTTTGTACATTGTCTTGTTGATCAACATCTTTTCCTTTATAAGATTTACTTCTTATTTCGTCACAGCCCTGACACCTCTCTAATAATTCTCGAGACCCAAAGTACTTATTTCTCGCCTGCGAATCCATTTCATCCATTTTCTCTTGGATTTGTAGGTATTTCTTAATGTTTTTGTCCATTTTTTCTGATCCAAACCTGTAGAAAACACAAGATGCGTTTTAATATTATAAGGTGCGTTTTACATTTTGCAAGAACATGCATGTATTATTCATCATAAATATGCTTGCGTTTTACTACATTTTTCAAATGCATTTTAGTAACTAATGTTCAGAATAAAGTCAGAATGTTGTTGTTTCAAATATACATATGCCAATGCATTTTGTGAAATCATTAAAATCAACGTCATAATATGTTATTATGATTTCTCACACATTCAAGGTGCGTTTTGCTAAATTTAAGGTGCGTTTTCACAACATGATTATGTGAAATCATTAAAATCAATAACAAAGTTAAAACACCTTTAATATTTACATAAAACACTATTAAAACACAATTACATTCATTCAATAATATTAAACCACAATTTTATTCGATCATCAATAACAAACTTAAAACGCCTTTAATATTTATATAAACGCAATTATATTCGATCATCTTATTCATCTTCCAACATAGACACGCATCTAAACATACCTGTATTCTTTATTTTTGAAGGCCTATCATTATTCATTTTTCTTATTTGTTCTCTCCATAAACCTGTTCCATAAAAACGTAATTTTAGGGTTTTCATTTTTTTCATTATAGTCGATGAAATAGGGTAGACTATCAAAATTAAAGTAACAATATGAACTTCTGCTTACTTGATTTGCGTTTTGGAGCCATAATTCCTCCTTGATCGAGAGATTGTAATCGTCTGATGTAGATTGATATGGTGCTCTGTTTTTTTCAGAGTATGAGAACTGTCGAATTGCGTTTGTGATCTCCACAATCATAGCAAATTATAGTAACTATCCATTAATGAGATGATTTGGGCGCGATGATTAAAAAAATTCAAATTATTATAGGAGTAATTTGTCTACTTTGCCCTTTATTCGTTAGCATAAACAAAAAAAAAAACGTGTTAATTAATTTGGATGATGTTGTTATAAAACGCAGATGGACGGCTCAGATGGCTTCCTACACTTTGTATGTTAAGGAGGCTTTGTACAATAGCCTCTATCTGATCCACTAATATGATGAAATTGTTATGTCCAACACATCTACCTGACGAAAACAAGGGTTACCAATATAACCCTCATGAAGAAAAAGGCTTAGTAAACACTAAACAGTTAGGAATTCTATTGTTATAACCAACTACTAAACCTTTTATCTTATCGCTGATTAGAGCCCATAAGAACTAACTTTATGAATGGTGACCCTTAAGGATAATAATTATCATGAAAGTAGTTGTTGTCGGATGTGTTATCTATATCTACACCACTATATATTGAGGTTCTGGACGGGCACATTAGTCATTTTATATTCATTTACATGGATAAAATTGTAAATTTACTAATTTGGTAAGACAAAGTTAATGCAACAATTAAATGCTTTGTTTATTGATTAATAGTAAATTCACTTCATCTATGATACTAATTTGAGTTTATACAATTTTTCATATTTTTAACTATTATCCATGACAATTTGCCTCAACTAGATTAAGTTATGGAGCATCATCATATCAAATAAAATCAGTTTTCATCACCCTCTTAAAATATAAGAAACATAGGTGCTATGAATTTTAAAGGTTTCTTTGTGGTTGGAGACTTGGAGATAACATTTGTATATGGTGTTTCTATGTATAATATTTCAAGTAAAACGTAGATAATTTCTTTTATCTATTTTGCATGCTATGTAGCATAATACGTCTATATAAACAAACTACAAACACAAGAGATAATTTGAAAAGTCTTTTACCCTCCTGCATGTCTTAACTTGATGAAACTGTGACACCCGGCAATTTCCGGTAACTAACTTTTGAAAACTTAGTAAGTCTACCTTAGCGAGTCGCGCATACGTTACACATAACAAGGTCGGTCGAGTCGAGTCGCACATCATTGAGGTTTTAACACACGCAGGTCTCGAGTCCCGGGAATTGGTGAAGAGTGTGAACGTGGTTGTTCTCATGAATTATGTGTTTATAATCTTTATGTGACTTGTCGGTATGTGTATACGTGTTTACATATGTTAAAACAGCGATTACACGTAATTGCATGATATTATAGGTGATTAGCCCTAATTGCATGATATTATAGGTGATTAGCCCTAATTGCATGATATTATAGGTGATTAGCCCTAATTACATGATATTATAGGTGATTAGCCCTAATTGCATGATATTATAGGTGATTAGCCCTAATTGCATGATATTATAGGTGATTAGCCCTAATTGCATGAAATATCAGGCGATTAGCCCTAATCGCATGAAATGTCAGGCGATTAGGAGCCCTAATCGCATGTGACTGCTGCACAATCGCCTGACGTGTTTTAAACGACTAGAAACGCCTATAAATACCACCCTTGACCTCCAAAACACCATTTGTGCAACCCTAGCCGTCCCATAACCCATACCAACACACAAACACTCTCTGGAACTCGTTTTTACATCAAAACAACCATTTCCAAGCTTATCCCATCATTTCCTCTTAAATCCAAGGTGTGTTCTTCAAACCCAAACCTTTAAATGATTATATTTTGCTCCCTAAAAGTCCAGACCTGACTTATAAATGTTTTTGTCTTTGAAAATCCATTTAAAACCGTTTTTAAACAAACCCACACCTTTACATGTGTTATATGTGATTAAAGATAGAATTTTTAGGATTGAATCATGGTTGTTTTTGTGTTATTATGATGTTTATGGCTGTTACAAGTTAGTATGATGATGTCCTAGGAGTTTGAAAGGTTTTGGTTGTGTATTGTTGATACTTGATGTTTTGACCCATTTGAAGGATTTTGGATGATTAAGGATGATATGAGGTGTGTTGTTGATTGTTTGATGTTAGGGTTTGCTCTAGGATGATGCTAGAACAGTAGGAAGCTATCGGACAACGTGGTTATGTGATTTAATCTGAATATTTGCTATTTAGGGCAAGTTCTTGCATGTTGATGTGATGTTTACATGTTAAGTTGCTATTTTGGGAAAACGCTCGCATTCGGAACTGTTAGAACGATGAAAACTTAGGGGTTTTGCTTGAAATATGTTTGTTAATGTGTTAGGATGATTATTGGGTGTTTTTACACGTTTCGGATCTGATTTGGAGGGTTAAACGCGCGAAAAACCATACCAGCTGTGCTATAGGCGATTGGGGATCCTAATCGCCTATGCTATAGGCGATTAGGGGCCTAATCGCCTGAATAGGAAGCCTAATCGCCTACCCACCATGCAATTGTGATCCTAATTGCTAGTTAACTTCAGAATAGCATGTCTTATGACCTAATCGCCTACCCACCATGCAATTGTGATCCTAATTGCTAGCTAACTTCAGAATAGCATGTCTTATGACTCCTAATCACTAGTTAACTTTTCCTAATTGCATGCTAAGTTCCTAATCACGTGTACTGCTATTATAAGTATATTTTGACATTCCGAAACCCGATTTGACACCTAGGAACATGATAGGAACCCCGTGACATGCCTAGTAACATAGTAACACGTGTTTGGACTTGTTTGTACGTTATTTGACCTATGTGTTAGAATCATTGAACTTTAACGCATGTTAAGTACTAAGTTGCATGTTTTGTGTATGTTTGTGTATGAGATGAACACGTGGAATGTCGGGTCACCAATGGGATGTCGAGTCTTGTCTTACGTAGTCTGGTTGTCGGTCAAACACGCTTTTCGGACACATAATGGTCATGGACTGGACTTAGGGACTAATGAACCCGACGGGTTGTTAGTCTAACTTGACACATATCTTATGATAGGTCGCCAATAGTTGGGACTATCATATCTTACAGACGGTTTACTCATATCACACATACGGTTTACTCTTAAACGGAATACGCAACCTAAGGTGAGTTCACGGCCCCACATTTTACGGTTTATGTTTTCGGGGGAGAAACATGCTTAAAACTCTTTTATGATTTATGACTTGTTAAACTCTTATGGCTCATGACTCTTTATCACGTTATACTATGGCTTACTTATCGTACTATACGGTTCATCAAAAAGTCCCTTAGAAACCACTAACATGGGTATATGGCGGGGAAATATGGATAGCGCTATTGGGAACTGACAAACCCCACTCGACGGTTGGACCGGGCGGGTGCATATTGTCTCTAATAAAACAAGGTCTACCGGTGATGACGGTAGCCCATAGGAAACTAAGGGTCACTACACGGCTTAGTCAGCAATGGTTTCACCCGTATGAGTATCTTATTCTGCGCCTAGCTAGCGTTCTCACAAGCATAGTAGTAACTGTGATGGTAACGGTTTTCGAAGGATCATTTTAAACGTTTAAATAAAACCTGTGAATTCACCAGCATTTTATGTTGACTCTTTTAGCATGTTTTCTCAGGTCGCTAAGGTAGCAGCTGTCGGATAGGCGCACGGGGTCGCACTGGAGTCGTCTCGCGTCTAGGGTCTCATTTGCACGTTTTGGATTTATGAACTTTTGAACTTATGTTTTATTTCTGCATGACTTTTGTAAACTTTAAATGCTTCCGCACTGTTGAATGTTGGTTTTAAACTTATGCATGGTTTTTGTTTACGTATGTTTTTATATTTAGACGTCGTTTATTGTGACCGTTGACTTGGATCCTGGTGTGTCACACGACTCGCGGTAGAACTCCGCAGGTGGAAATTTGAGGGTGTGACAGATTGGTATCAGAGCCAATGGTTATAGTGAACTAGGACTGCATGTAGAGTCTAGACTATAGCCGAGTCTCACACACTAGACGGTCACATACATTTGAGTTGTGTCTTCTGGTAAACATACTAACCTTGTTGGGGTGTCGGTATCCTTACCACACAGTGTCACATTACCTATCTCCTTCTTGGTTATTCCTAGCTTCATTTATCTTCTTCTTCGGGTTTGCAGTCAAGGGAACATATTTGTTGATCTTTTGAGTTGGTTGTATCTTTCTAAGATGCGGGTACCGGGTGACTTGAGGTTCGAGCTCGGGGCACGCCTTGAGGACCATGTAGAGCAATTTATCATTTCGGGTGCACACGAAATCATAAGTTGAGATGCATGGAAGACTTGGTGGATCTCGTGTTGGGATTAATGGTCACGCCCGAACCCGATCCTAGGCTTTTCATATTCTCTTGGTTTAGCGTTGGTGATGGGTCTGAGTATTTGTTTCTTGTTCCTTCTCAGAAGATGTCAGGACGCACTGGAGGACGCACTGGGGGACGACGTGGAGGCCGCACTGGTGGGGGTAGAGGTGGTGGTAACATCACCTTGACGTATGATGAGCTCAATGAGATGATGCAGCAACAGTTGGGCGTTGCACTAGCTGCTTTTCAGGCTGCCCAACAGACTTTCATGGGTGCTACTGCCCCTCCGGTTCAGGCAGGCGTTGCCTACAAGCGGTTTAAGGATTGTCATCCTCTCAGCTTCCAGGGTACGGAGGGAGCTGTGGAGTTGCTTCGGTGGTTGGAGAAGACTGAGTCGGTGTTTGCTTTATGTGAGACTCCAGCAGTGGATTAGGTGAAGTTTGCTTCAGGGACTTTTGTAGGAGCCGCCTTGACGTGGTGGAACTGCGTCACACAGACACTTGGTCTCGGGGAGGCCAACGCCATGCCTTGGGCGGATTTTGTGCGTAGGTTAAAGGATGAGTACTGCCCGCGAGAGGAGATCAAAAGGTTGGAACAGGAATATGGGAATCTTAAGATGGTTGGTTCTGAGGTGGAGGAGTACACGATCAGGCACAACGAGCTAGCAGTGATGTGTCCAGGTTTGTCTACACCAGAGTATAGGAGGATAGAGCAGTATCTTGCAGGTTTGGTGCCAGAGATTGCGGGATTGGTGTCTGCTAGGGATCCTACTACTATATCAGAGGCTGTGCGGTCGGCTACTAAGATGACCAACTTGAAGATTTCTGAGGGTGTCTTGCCTCCTAGGGGCTCTTCTGTGAAGGCGCCGGCAGAGAACAAGAGGAAGTGGGAAAGCGTGGATAAGAGTTCATCGGGGGCTCAGCGACAACCGGCGGCGAAGAAGGCTGAAGCTTCAGGGTCAGCATCGGACCAGAAACAAGGGGGCTATGCCGGGAAAAGCCCTAAGTGTGGGTGTTGTGGGTTTCATCACTATGGTACTTGTGAGAGTTTTCGCTGTGAGCGTTGTAAGAAGACGGGGCATCTTGCCAAGGATTGTAGGGTCAGCCTTTCCAGGACGACTCAGACTGCTGCTATTACGACACCAAGTGATGTCTGGTGTGAGCGGCCGCTCGCTCCTCCAGATCTTTTTGGCAACCTTCTGGAACCTCTACGTCATGCACGGACCACTTGCTCACCTTTTTGTAAAGTGAGCGGCCGCTCACAGGCCTCTGACTTGTATAAAACACCCATTCAGCCTCTGTTCGAAGTATTGGGTGTTTCCAGGCGATTTGGGGCGATTTCCAGGGCTGAAATACTGCTGTAAGGAACAAGCTCGGGAAGCTATCCGATTCATCTATCATCATCCAATCCATCACAGTTGCATCTTTATGGTTTGATCTTTAAAGCTTATAACTTGTTCAAATCTGATTTTGTTGTAATCTGTGATGTTCTATCTTAGTTTATGTATGTTAACGGATAATATTTAGTAATCTTTGGTAGTTAAACAATCGTTTGTATAGTTAATGATTTCTTGTATAAATTTGGCGTTTTTCATGACTTAATCTTGATGATCATAATGCAACCTTGTTTCATTGTTATTGGATTTGTGATTGTGTTTGAATGACTTTGATGATTGTCGAATGTGTTAGGCGGATACATGTTGAAAAACCGTCCGTTTAATCGTCCGGTAGTAGACTAGTTAACTTGTTAATAAGTTTACACCATGAAACTGTAACCGGGTATTGGTTTGGTTAAAGTAAGTCGAATAACGATTAAAAATGCTTACCGACACGTAAAAGGGTTTTAAAAGCTTAATGGTGTCGTTACTGATCTTCGACACGGTTAATGATCTTTGGTAGTTATTTTGGTAAAAATAGCGATCTTAGTAGATCTGTGTTCAAAGTTGGTAAAATGGAATAGGTTGTGAAATGCTCTACTTTATGCTAGTCTAGGTGGTTGTATTGTGTATTCGGTATCGCTTTCCTGGATTAGTGAGGTTAGAAAACTCTTAACAGATGACTAACTTATCTTTAGAAGATTTGCATGAGATCATATCAGCTGCTCGCTAATAAACAACTTGAAGTGGTTAACGTGTGTATTCGTGTTAGCTTTCTGTATAGTTGTCATGTTAGGATGCCCGAAAGGGACACTAACTGTCGGAAAATGGGAATGTTGATCACACGCCTTTATTTTATATGATATATAGATGACATGCTAGGGTTGATTAATTATAGCTTATATAGTTATATTTTGTATTTGGAGTCTTACATATGTTATTTAGATATTTTAGAATTAATTTAGTTTAAAACAAACTTTCACTATCTTTTCCTACTGGTAAATTGAGGACAGAGTTTAAGTACAATTGCTCCGCGCGCGTCCATGGATCGATATCTGGATCTTATCTGTACATTACTACATATATGACAGGGTACACTTGCCATATTGTGTGTGTTTTAATATTAAGGTCTAAACCATTTTTATAAATATTAAAGCAAAACGTGTGTTAATTCATTGTAAAATTATGTGTATATTCTCGCACGTCAGGGTTACGCAACTAGTTCCTGGATTGGAACTACACATGACTTCGGGTCGAACTTATCTAGCAGATTTCAATTTAAACTTCGTATATATTGTTGAACTTAACTTTTGGTCACACAAACTTATGAACTCACCAGCTTTATGTTAACTTTTTAAGCATGTCTTTCAGGTTCAAACTTTGGTAACGACACAGTTGGAGTAGGCGACGTCTTGGGATTAGGGATCCTAAAGGGTTAGAGATGGCGCTCAGGAAAAAAGAGTCTTAGATGCATCTTTCCGCTGCGTAGCAATGGTACCAAACGTCACAACCGATGTGGGAAAAATCAGGGTGTGACATAAACCAAAGTTCAAAGTCCAAACTTCAAAACAATACTAAAATTACAAAATAAAAACCAAAACAAAATCAAATTTATAACATACCAGTTGTGGTGGCACGAAACAGACGAACAGTGCCCCGTTGGAACAGTCATGGTCTGCGGAGCAAAGGGGTTTTGGTGTTGACAGTGTTGTGCTCTGTTTGTTTTAGGAAGTAGATATTCTTTTTTTTTTTTTTTTTAAATCAGATTTATCACTTATAAAGGGCTATTGGGCTACTACCTCACAACCTAGTTCAATTGTACTAACTATAAACACTATTTTTTTTCTTGGGGTCGGTTTTAAAAATCCAAAGGCCGCGATTGAAAATTTTTATGGGGTGCGGATGAGATAAACACGCATATGTAAACACTAATTTTTTTTCAAGGTGTGCGCCGGGGCACCTTGGGCTTGGGGTGGCTCTGCCCATGAAGGGAAGGTTAATTTGAGAAGACATATATTCAATGTGAACCGCGATAATGCTATCTAAAACCATTCAAATTCAAAAAAAATTTTAAACTTATTTTTATTATCTTTATTTCAAATAATTCGTTTTTTCTTGTAAAAACACTCCAAAACAAATTTTTTATACATAGGTAAATGAAACACTTTACACATGTATAACTGGTAAATTTACACATCGTATTTTAAAATTTTAAGCATAAATTGTGTTTTGAGATTATATTTTATTAACAACCAGTATTAACAGCCCCTCCCCCGCGCGCGTGTTGCGGTAGGGTTATTAAGCCGTATTAAGTAGCATCAACGTCACCCACACCACAGTTAGCGACCACTAACACCGGAAAAACTTGTAAAACTGAAAAAAAAACCTGAATAAAAAGTAGACATACTGAATCATGCACCCACATTGTGGTGCGTTAACTTGAAAACACTCGACCGAAATGTAAAACGAAAAATTTATAAAATATGAAAAGTATATGAGACCAAAGTTTAAAGTGATAAATGTGTTGGGATTTAATGTAAAAGATAAAAACTATTAAGGTTAAAGATTAAAAATAGAAAAAAAAAGTAACGTGGGTACAACCCACTAAACCAAAGAGTACAACCTCTTATATATGCACAATACACTCGATAAGCATAAGGTACGACACCATTATGCACAAACCACTTGTAATTTAATACTATATAAATGATAAGTGTAAAATTGTAACACCCCAACCGATGGCGGAAACATCGAGGTGTCACGTAGTGACGATTGTTCAATAGCTCGTGGACTAAAGTGTAAATTTGAATACATTGATTAAATAATTTATTACATTGAAATGAAATTACAGGATACAATAATTCTAAAGTGACAAGTCTAGCTAAGATACAATGTAGTCAAGACTGAAATATAAAATCCAAAAGCCTAAAAGAAGCGTCTCAAAACAACCTGAAACATGTACAAAATATTTTGGTCAATACAAAAATTGTATTGGTGAGCATACCCTGTTTAAATAAATATAGTAGAAAAGTGTTTAGCAAATCATGTGTCGTATACTGTTTGCAATTATGTAACAAGTGGTATCCGGGTCAAATCAACCCTAAGAGAAGAAAGCAGATATATATAGTATGCGCTAGTAGTAATGTAATACATAGCAATGACGAGGACTCTCAACAGAGTCACAAGGGTATAAACCATAGTACTATTCATTGAAATGTCAGGCCGCCCAGCGGTTAATGATTTGACAGGTCATAGATACAAGAAATGACATAAGCAAACACACATGAGAATTGCATTTAGTAAAAAAAATAGAAACTTGATAGTAAGTACATGAGTCACCCCAAAATAGTAAAACAGTAAAAAGGGGAAAGATATACTCACAGTTTGCGAAAGCGATCAAAATCCACTTAAGCGGTCGTGAGCTAAGTAATGGGAACTCCGAGGAATTCAACCTATAATGTGTAAGAATACTAATAAGGGAAAAGTCTAAAAGTCTATGGTAACTAGGGTCTAAGGCATTAGGGTTTGCTAAATCGATTTGGGGAATTAGAGTTTTTCTGATCAGTCGCGTTAATGTAAAAGTTGTATATCTCAAATAATATATGAAAGGTTGTAAATGTGGTTTAAATAATATAATTATTACCTATTGGACATTTAGATAAAAATACGTTTGAATAATTAAGACAAAATAATTTAGTTAGTTACTTTAACTAAATTAAAATAAACACAATAATCATAAATAATTAAATAAATAATTTTGAGTTACACAATGATCCAACAAAAGGTAATAAAGACATTAAACCATATGAGTATTTCTATTTTATAAGGAAAATGTTTATAAAATAGATGTTTAAATTGTTTAAATAAATAAATGTTTAATTATATCTAATTATACGTAAATAATATTAGAAATACAAGACATGATCCAAAAAATGTTATTTTTATAGAAAATGGATTCTTAAAGATGTAAATAAATGAAAATAATTTTCTCATAAATTTTATAAACCTATTTATATTTAAAACTGATTTAATAGAATTTAATCATGTTTAAATGATTAAAAATAGCAAAATTAATAAAAATAAATGTTTTCTGAGCTAATAATTTTTATTTCAGTTCTTAATAATTAGAAATAATTTATGACAAATTTTGAGACAAAAACCATTAAAAATGAATTTTTAATCAATTAATTATGATTAAAACAATTTAAATTAATAAAATCATAAAAATAGATATTTTCAGAAAACTAAAAATATGACAATTTTCTATGAGGTATCAAGAAGCTACACCTAAATTTTCATAATTTTTGGGCAAAATATGGATTTATTATGATTATTTGTAGATTTAAAAGAATTATATATAATATATATAATATGAAGTTTTAAGATAAAATAATGAAATGAAGAAAAAAAAACAAAACTGAAAAACTGGTGGGTGTGGGAATCGAACTTGAGTTCCCTCACACACACAACTCCATACTAACCACTACACCAAATACTACTTTTTGTTAATAATCTGAAACTGAAAGTATTTATATAATATGCCTCCCTCATCTTCTTCCCCAAACAAACAAGCCAAGAACCCTAACCCTAACTTACATCTACTAAACCCGTTTCAGAACACGATCATGCTCTATAATAGAGGGCTTTTGATCGGAAGACCATGCTAAGTAGAACGACAAAAAGATAATGAGCTTACAAACACGAAAAAGGCTTGATAACCAAGCTTTCATAGCCGAACAAAAACAACATTTGGAGGGGATTTCTGGAGCTTTTATGATAGTTTAAAAGTGGTTTTAGAAAGCCAAAAGGTGCAGAAATGATAGGGACAATCTTTTATGTATATATAACAAACACACAAAGCTTTGATTCTTGAATTAAAATCCGGCCGGTTACACTACATAAAGCCCGATTAAATCTCAATTAAAACGCGTTTATTACACCTGATAGGCATTGAATCGTGTATATATTGATGGAGAAAAACGTACTACGCAATAAAAACGAATTAACGAGCATTAAATATGGTTTATGATGCTCGCCGGAAAAAGCTCCGGCCGCCGGAGGCTGCCGGAAAAACGCGGCCAGGGAAGAAGGAGGATTTTCAGCTTTTCAACTTTCACCTTTTGGCAATATAAGTCCCTTATGTTCTAACTAGGTTAATTATATTATGAGTTAGTTAGTTTCTCCTTTATAAAACTTAACCAAGTTAACTAGATTAACCCAAAATGTTTTTAAAACTTTATAAAACTAAATTTTTTTTTTTTTAAATCTTTTACGAATACGTTTCAACATTCGCGTTTGATTAAAACTTATACCCGATACATAAGAAATATATAAATGATAAGTTTTAAATTCGTTTTAAAATTAAATTGAAAACGACGAAACTTTCAGGGGCTATAATGGAAATATTTAAAGGGCTATTATTGTCAATTGACGAAAGACGAGGGTGACGGATGTCACAGTCTCCCCTACTTTAGAAAATTTCGTCTCGAAATTTCTTTCAAGTGGAGGCTACTATGAAACAAAAGACGTTGTAAAGGTCAACTAGATTTTTAAAAGAAAATTCATCATTTATGATTCCACAAGGTTTAAAGTTAGTTGTCTAATACCCGAAGTAAAAGTTTCAAATTATTTTGTCAGTTAACCCGAGATTAAGAAATTGAGAGTTTAAATGTGAAAAGCTTTGGGAATGTGTAACTGGTGAGGGGCAGGGGTACTAATGAAGCAGTCTCCCCTACTTTAGAAAAGTTTCTGACTAAACGTTATTAAGGACATGCAACAGGATTTCGACTAATAGAGGGTGCACGAGTATACAAAGTTTAAGGTTTTCTGTAGAGGTGGTCAAAAGGAAGGCTCCAACAAAACTAATTGAAGTTTATGTAAAATGTTCCTATTGAGATGCTAGCTATTAGTCAACGATATAATGAAGAGGTAATTATAAAGTAATGGGTAGGTTCTTGGTTAGACTCCTAGTCCGTTCCCGCAGTATCGTTTATGCTTATATATAGGGTGTACCGCAGCTGACCCACCACACTCCCGATACTTTGGATTCGTACTGATTGTCTACCAACAGCCTGATTAGAATTACACACCACCCTCATGTACCTGTAAGCCTATGATTGCGTTCCGGACCGTAATCATCGATTTACCTTACACTAAGGTGTTATGTTTTTCCATAACCCTAACAAGAAATAAATGTGTGCAACCAATATGTAATAGCCACTGTAATGAAGTGATGTTCAATCAAGGCATGGTTAGAGGTTCTTCCCTTCCGGGTTTTCCCTTTAACCGTAATGAGAATATCATGTAAGTATAAGACATGGTTAGAGGTTTTTCCCTTTCGGGTTCACCCTTAACCGGTAGTTTCTGTTTACATTGTTGGCTTTAAACACTCATATTGATAGACTCCGAGATTTACACCGTTCCCCTCGGATTAAAGAAATACTCTAATCCGAGTCGTACGTGGGCACTGGCTTAGATCTCATACGAGTTATCAACTAGTATGTTCGTTGGCCATGATGATGAACACAATAATGTAAGTATAACAGGGTTTTGCTCAAAACAGGAAAGAAAATATGCATACCAAATATGCGTTCATGTAAATATATAAGTATACATAAAAATTAGTAAAATATAAATCGTGTAAATCGCACAGTTATGCAAAATGAAAGTAAACGAGTTGAATTAATGCAAATAGGCAATGTGAAAATAATCACAAATGACGTGTTAGAAATAACTATGAATAAAAATGGTGCAAGATTAAAATAATGAAATTTACGGCAAATGAAGGTGTACAGAACAGGTGTATAGCCTACTGGCATGTGAGTTTAAAATCTAGTAATTTTACATATATGCGTTATACTATAAAAGACATTTAGCAACATTTCGATGAAGATATGTCCAATAATTAGACCAAAAGTTTTGCGACTGAAAGAGTGTAAGTGTAAAAAAATAAATAAATTATTGTTTATAAAACAAAATGTAGTTTTACTCGAACTTTGTGATATAGTTGAAAGTATAATAGTGATGCATGAGAATAACTTTTTAGTAACCAAAGTGTATTTTAGATTCAAAACTGATTCATTTGAAAAATCTTCGTAGATATGTGTTTACGAGGAGTCGAGTTTGAAAAAAAAAATGTTATAAGTCTTATTATTAGTTGCAAGTTTCTCCCGAAAACATATATTGAATACGTCAAAAGGTTTACATTTGACCTTTAAAATATGCAATAAATGCAAAACGAAAACATTCCATGAAGTATGTGTAAATCTAATGTGTTCTAAAAGACCAAGATTTAAAATGACGTGAATGATAAAATTAACGTATGTATTAGTTTACCAATATTTTAAGAAAATTCATAATCAACGAGATGTAGAAATAGATCTTTGGGATGTGGATTTCACTCCTAACTCAAAGATGTATTTCAAAATTGAAAACGACTGTGGAATGAAACCAATCACTAAGTTAAGGATATCACTCCCAGCTTAGTGGTTAAGTTTCTTTTTGAAGGAAATACTCTTTGAGGTGTGGATGTCACTCCTATCTCAAAGATATATTCCTAAGATAAATAACATATAGAGGAGTGAAACTAATCACCAAGGTATGGATACCACTCCTAACTTGATGATATCGTTTCGTTTGTGAAATACGAGTGTCTTCTTCGCCAAGAAAAAAAATATCGAAAGAATAACGAGAAATAATCATAACGAAAATATCTAGAAAGGAAATATAAGAATAAAGAGGAATATACACGAGTGAAAGTAAGCTTAGTTATAGTCTAGGCTAAAAGGCATTCTAATAACCTAATTCCCTATAACCATGGCTCTGATACCAATCTGTAACACCCCAACCGATGGCGGAAACATCGAGGTGTCACGTAGTGACGATTGTTCAATAGCTCGTGGACTAAAGTGTAAATTTGAATACATTGATTAAATAATTTATTACATTGAAATGAAATTACAGGATACAATAATTCTAAAGTGACAAGTCTAGCTAAGATACAATGTAGTCAAGACTGAAATATAAAATCCAAAAGCCTAAAAGAAGCGTCTCAAAACAACCTGAAACATGTACAAAATATTTTGGTCAATACAAAAATTGTATTGGTGAGCATACCCTGTTTAAATAAATATAGTAGAAAAGTGTTTAGCAAATCATGTGTCGTATACTGTTTGCAATTATGTAACAAGTGGTATCCGGGTCAAATCAACCCTAAGAGAAGAAAGCAGATATATATAGTATGCGCTAGTAGTAATGTAATACATAGCAATGACGAGGACTCTCAACAGAGTCACAAGGGTATAAACCATAGTACTATTCATTGAAATGTCAGGCCGCCCAGCGGTTAATGATTTGACAGGTCATAGATACAAGAAATGACATAAGCAAACACACATGAGAATTGCATTTAGTAAAAAAAATAGAAACTTGATAGTAAGTACATGAGTCACCCCAAAATAGTAAAACAGTAAAAAGGGGAAAGATATACTCACAGTTTGCGAAAGCGATCAAAATCCACTTAAGCGGTCGTGAGCTAAGTAATGGGAACTCCGAGGAATTCAACCTATAATGTGTAAGAATACTAATAAGGGAAAAGTCTAAAAGTCTATGGTAACTAGGGTCTAAGGCATTAGGGTTTGCTAAGTCGATTTGGGGAATTAGAGTTTTTCTGATCAGTCGCGTTAATGTAAAAGTTGTATATCTCAAATAATATATGAAAGGTTGTAAATGTGGCTTAAATAATATAATTATTACCTATTGGACATTTAGATAAAAATACGTTTGAATAATTAAGACAAAATAATTTAGTTAGTTACTTTAACTAAATTAAAATAAACACAATAATCATAAATAATTAAATAAATAATTTTGAGTTACACAATGATCCAACAAAAGGTAATAAAGACATTAAACCATATGAGTATTTCTATTTTATAAGGAAAATGTTTATAAAATAGATGTTTAAATTGTTTAAATAAATAAATGTTTAATTATATCTAATTATACGTAAATAATATTAGAAATACAAGACATGATCCAAAAAATGTTATTTTTATAGAAAATGGATTCTTAAAGATGTAAATAAATGAAAATAATTTTCTCATAAATTTTATAAACCTATTTATATTTAAAACTGATTTAATAGAATTTAATCATGTTTAAATGATTAAAAATAGCAAAATTAATAAAAATAAATGTTTTCTGAGCTAATAATTTTTATTTCAGTTCTTAATAATTAGAAATAATTTATGACAAATTTTGAGACAAAAACCATTAAAAATGAATTTTTAATCAATTAATTATGATTAAAACAATTTAAATTAATAAAATCATAAAAATAGATATTTTCAGAAAACTAAAAATATGACAATTTTCTATGAGGTATCAAGAAGCTACACCTAAATTTTCATAATTTTTGGGCAAAATATGGATTTATTATGATTATTTGTAGATTTAAAAGAATTATATATAATATATATAATATGAAGTTTTAAGATAAAATAATGAAATGAAGAAAAAAAAACAAAACTGAAAAACTGGTGGGTGTGGGAATCGAACTTGAGTTCCCTCACACACACAACTCCATACTAACCACTACACCAAATACTACTTTTTGTTAATAATCTGAAACTGAAAGTATTTATATAATATGCCTCCCTCATCTTCTTCCCCAAACAAACAAGCCAAGAACCCTAACCCTAACTTACATCTACTAAACCCGTTTCAGAACACGATCATGCTCTATAATAGAGGGCTTTTGATCGGAAGACCATGCTAAGTAGAACGGCAAAAAGATAATGAGCTTACAAACACGAAAAAGGCTTGATAACCAAGCTTTCATAGCCGAACAAAAACAACATTTGGAGGGGATTTCTGGAGCTTTTATGATAGTTTAAAAGTGGTTTTAGAAAGCCAAAAGGTGCAGAAATGATAGGGACAATCTTTTATGTATATATAACAAACACACAAAGCTTTGATTCTTGAATTAAAATCCGGCCGGTTACACTACATAAAGCCCGATTAAATCTCAATTAAAACGCGTTTATTACACCTGATAGGCATTGAATCGTGTATATATTGATGGAGAAAAACGTACTACGCAATAAAAACGAATTAACGAGCATTAAATATGGTTTATGATGCTCGCCGGAAAAAGCTCCGGCCGCCGGAGGCTGCCGGAAAAACGCGGCCAGGGAAGAAGGAGGATTTTCAGCTTTTCAACTTTCACCTTTTGGCAATATAAGTCCCTTATGTTCTAACTAGGTTAATTATATTATGAGTTAGTTAGTTTCTCCTTTATAAAACTTAACCAAGTTAACTAGATTAACCCAAAATGTTTTTAAAACTTTATAAAACTAAATTTTTTTTTTTTAAATCTTTTACGAATACGTTTCAACATTCGCGTTTGATTAAAACTTATACCCGATACATAAGAAATATATAAATGATAAGTTTTAAATTCGTTTTAAAATTAAATTGAAAACGACGAAACTTTCAGGGGCTATAATGGAAATATTTAAAGGGCTATTATTGTCAATTGACGAAAGACGAGGGTGACGGATGTCACAAAAATGAAATTTTGAATTTGAATTGTTTTTATGGCGTTCGGGCGGTTCGCACGAAATATATGTGTTTTCAAATTGACCTTCTTTTTTATATAGTGTAAAAACAAATACTGAATTTGAATGGTTTTTATGCGTTCTCGCGGTTCGCACGAAATATATGTGTTCTCAAATTAACCTTTCTATATATTTATGCAGGGGTGGGTTCGACGGGAAACCTAAAAAAAGTGAGGGACTAGAACTATGCATTTAATTTAAAGATATCATAAAAATTTAATATAACATGTGAAAAGTTATTTTTTTCAAATTCTTTTTGGAACTTTTGCATATAAATGCATGTAAAAGCCTTTTTAATAAAAAAAAATGCCTCAACTGGGTTGGGAAAAAGGTAAAAAAAAAAAAAAAAAAAAAAAACCTTTTTTAACAAAAAAATAATCTTTTTTGAATAGCTTCTACATATCTTTATATGCAAAAGCTCCGGATAAAATGAAAAAAATTATTTGTTTACATGTCAAATCGATTTTTTATAATAATTTAAAATGTTAAATGCATAGTTCCCTGGTTTCTTAGGCTTGTGGGTGTGGGGCTCGGCATTGGGCTGACAACCCCAAGAACGGACTGGCAACACCAGGCCGAGCATGCCGTGCCTCCACCACATCCATATATTATTTTTAATAATTTCTTTCCAATGATGAGGCCCATCATCATATTGCACACCACCCCATTGGCCCATCATCATAAAGATGCCACTCCCCCACTGACACATTTGCCTACGTGAAGCATACGTGGAGGTTCATCATCATCCCTCCATACCCACAAATCTTAGTTCTTTGAGGTTCCTCCTTTAATCCCACACAATATATATATATATATATATATGTATGTAATGTAATGTTATGTAATGTTGTGTAATGTAATCAAAGGCGGACCTATGTAGAGCCGAACGAGTTCCCGGGACATCATTGAATTTTGAATTTTAATAGAGGTAATATAAAAGAAATATTAAAAAACTAATAAATATAATTAAAGTGACAGCATAACCAAAAGATAAGCATGGCTCAATGGTAGGCGTGTATCTTATATATCCCAAAGGTCACCGGTTCGAGTTTCTTCTCTTGCTTTTTTGTTTACCTCTTGAAACTATAAAAGTCTACTGAAATTCAATAAGATAATGATTATGAACTTGTCATAAATATACCTTTTCATTTCCATGATTTTTTTTGAAAGGTTAATTTCTTTTTAAATCCTGTGGTCTGTGGGACTTGAACCCAAGACCTTCCCCAACCTAGGTGTTTAAAGGCTTTGCCTTTGCCAATGGATCACCACCCCATTGGTTTTTCATTTCCATGATGGTCTTATTAAGTAATTAAAGATCGATTAATTAAAATATTTTATTAATTAATTGAATTATTTTTCTATGATGGTCTTAATAAGCTATTAAAGATCAATTAATTAAAATATTTTATTAATTAATTGAATAATTTTAAAATTCGGATATTACTATGCTATTTTTTTTCATTCAAATTTTCAGCATGAACCAATGATATCGTAGAATCAAGCAATATCGTAAATTTTGGCATGGGTTATTCGGTTGATAAACCATATATTGATGCTACTTATGGTGATTTACCGTTTGATAATCATATTCTTTCAAGCCAAGAACCTAAAAGATATATTGGACATGGAATCAGTTATTGATATACTTATTGAGTATACCTCATTGTTTAATCCAAATGTTGACCGCCCTAACCCGGCCCGAAATATTTTGTCCGTTCTATGAAATTTGAGCATATAAAACAGTGACATCATTGAAATATTTTTCTGGATCCGCCACTGAATGTAATCTTATGTAATGTTATGTAATGTTATGCTATGTTATGTAGTGTTATATAATGTTATGTTATGTTATGTTATGTTGTGTTGTGTTGTGTTGTGTTGTGTTATGTTATGCTATGCTATGCTATGCTATGCTATGTAATGTAATGAAATGTAATGTAATGTAGTGTTATGTTATGTTATGTATGTATGTATGTAATGTAATGTATGTATGTATCCTGAGAGAACGCTTGGCTAATTGAGAACTAAGAGAACCATGTAGGAAAAAGGACGATTTAGAAAAAAAAAATTGCCTTAGAAAACGTATTGTTCGGTACTCTTAGTTCTCAATTAGGCCAAGCGTTCTCAAATGATCCAAATCCAATGCATACAGACATACGTAATACGTAAGTACATATATATATATATACACACATATAACAATCCACCCCACAACAAATTTAATCACAATCCTTTGATCCAAAAACATGAAAACTAGAAGCATATTGTTTTGGCTATCTATCATAGCAATTGCTCCCCTTTCCATCTACACAAAAAATTCGAACATTAGTACACCTATCTCTTTACAAATCATTAAAAGCATTTCTATCAAAACTGTTTTTGATCAAAGTAGACCAATTCATGGGTCCTTTTCTTTCACAAACCAACTTTTCGGTTGTCTTTATAGGATGCTTACATGCGATGAAACAAAGTGGAAATCTCCACTCATAGGAAAATATGGGGTGGAACTTGTTTTAACTGTCGATCAAAAGGGTTGCGGCACATTCCACACTCTTCAAAATGCAGTTGATGCTGTTCCTGATAATGCACTAAAACCAACACTTATCATAGTTGATGAAGGCATATACAGGTAGAATACATGTTTTCTAAGTTGTGAGGGTAAAACCAAGGGGGTCAAACGGGCCTGATCCCCAGTTACTAGATTTGTTGGATTTATATATTATAATTAAGCCATGAGTTTTTCTGACATTTGCATTGAGTTCGACCCTCTTAATTATAATCAGACAGAAAAATACCTTCCGACGACCCCAACTAAAAAGTTACAGTTCGCTGTTGTAGACGTACGTTATGCATCATAATTTGTGCTTAAAATGCATTTAATTAACCTTCAAGAGTGGTTGAGAAGTAAGCACCTAATTCGAAGTCTCATGTTTGAATCTTGCTTCTATTGGCTTTGTACTATAATCTCTTGAAGGCCACCCGCCCAACACCTAAGATTTACCAAATCCCCTTTGATTAGCAGGGTATTGACGGGTCTTGTGAGTCTTTTGGTAACGAGTAGTTATAGTAAAAAAATGTGTAAAATTAATCCATTTAATCGTTTTGGCAGGGAGAAGGTAAATGTGAAACAAACCAAATCCAAATTGATAATTCAAGGCATGGGTAAAACAAATACATTCATTGTCTGGAACGACACCGCGACTACATCTAATGGCACTGTCCACAGCTACTCCGTTGGTGTTTACGCTCCAAACTTCATTGCTTATGACATCAGCTTTAAGGTAACATATAATGCAAGTAAAATCATTGTTATGAAGTGCGAAACGACAATTTTGTTATGCTTAATACCTAAGACTATATGCTTGTTTTGTTCTGGGATGATAAAGAACACAGCTCCTATTCCAATTCAAGGAACAGATGGAGGACAAGCGATTGCATTCAGAATCGACGGTGATAAAGCAGCTTTCTATAGTTGTGGGTTTTATGGATATCAAGATACTCTTTTTGATTCATTAGGAAGACATTATTTCAAAGATTGTTTCATTCAAGGATCAATAGACTTTATCTTTGGAAATGCTAGATCACTCTATGAGGTAGTTGCGTTTTTGTCATACTCCAAGGACAAAATCTCATACATAAAAAAATGATATTACTCAAAATTGAACATGTTCCAAGGATAAACTATATTATTACTTAAAATTGAACATGTTCCAAGGACAAAATCACATACATAAAATAAATGATATAACATTTGTTTAGGCTCGTGATCCTAAACGAACTTTGTATGTAAGGCTTGAGCTCGGGATCGATAACTAAACGAGTCATATTTCAGGCTCGAATTCGGGCTCGGGCTTGTTCAAGTTTTTTACCAGGCTGATCTCGAGTAGCTCTCGAGCCACTACGTGTCATTTACACCCCTAGTTTCTAGTAGTGGTTCTATTTGTTTTTTAAAACCGAATAGCTCTCGAGCCACTACGTGTCATGAACACAATTAGAGGGATTTTAACCATTTTTCTCAAAATTCTTTCATAGAATTGTACACTGGACTCTGTGGCAAGTGGCGTAGGGATCAATGGAGCGATAGCAGCCCATAAGCGGGCTTCGTTGTCTGAAAATACCGGGTTTTCATTCGTAAATTGTATTATTCAAGGACAGGGTAATATCTCTCTTGGGAGGGCTTGGGGTGTATATTCAACTACTGTTTACATAAAAACTTCCATGTCTGCTATTATCACACCAGGAGGCTGGGATGACTGGCAAGACCCCTCTAGAGACGAGTAAGGTTATTTTGCTGTTTCTTTGTGATGCATGATTTTGTGACTTGTGCGTGCAACATTATGAAAAAGATATCAAATCATGATATCAATGTTATTAATATATTGGGTCTAATGTTTTGATGTGTTTTCAGTAAAGTAATCTTTGGAGAACACGCATGTTTGGGTCCTGGAGCAGATTTTACAAATAGGGTGAAGTACGCAAAACAGTTAAGTGTGGCAGATGCAACTCCTTTCATGAGTAAAACGTACATTGATGGAGATACATGGCTTTATCCATAACATCAGGAACAGTTATTTAATTAATTTAGAAACACAAATTCAAGTTTTGGCATTAACATTAGTAATCTGTTACTGTATGTTCTTTTATAATATAACGAAAACGTGTTGGATGTTTAATTCTTTGGCTGATAAAGACTAAGTGTGGCACAAAAAGCTTAAACATATGATATGAATGACAAAGGTACTCATAAAATCTCTCAAAATCACTGTTTAGCTCTAGCTACTGCCTACTTGAGACTTAAAAGTCATGTGATATAGATCTTCACCAATGTATCATCCCCACCCGTCCTTCCAGCAGCAGTTTGTTGGTATTGATTTAATACATACATGAGTTCAAGTCTGTTGATTTGTAAATATAACTTTAGTATGTTTATGTTTATTATGAATGTTGAACTTATGTAAATGTATGTATTATGTACTATGTAGAACATTTATAAGTTTATTAGATTAGTTAATAGTGTATTAAACCAAAACAAAGCAAATGGGTCAAAACACATTGGATGCATTCGAAGATCAAGGCTACACGGCATCAAAACAGACCGCATATCACTGATTCAAGGCTGCAACAAACAAGCTCCAACAGATCAGAATAAAGGCCATGATTCGACAAGTGTTTCAAGTATATAAATGCTGGAAAATGACGATTATACCCTTACGGTTAAGTTAGTTATGTTTTGGCGCCAAATTGAAAGTCAAACCGGTGGGACAAACAAGTTGCAACGGTTCAATTGAAGACACAATGGTTCAGAAACAGTCACTTCTATTCGAAACATATAAATATGAGGGATGCGGCACATTATTCGGTTATCAAGATTGTTCATACTATTACAATCCTTTCACCGAAAACTTCCAGATTTCCTATAATTGTTCATTGTTCTTTGTATTATACTTCAATCATTCGATTAATAATATATATCAATTCGTGTTTGTGTCAAATATTTTCGTATACTTCTGTTAATCCGCTGCATATCTTGAATCTGGGCCAACAAACTGGTATCAGAGCAAGGTTATTTCATTCGATATCATCAAATCTGTGTTCATATTTTCAGTGTCTGTTTTTTTCTTTGTTCCTGTTTCGTTCTCTCGTGTCAGTTTTTTGTTGATCATTATGTTCTAAGTGTCTAATATTGTTTACAATTGTCTTGTTTCAAATCAAGTCATCAACCATCATAATCATATTCACAAGTTGTACGGTTAATTGAAGTCTGCAAAGTTCGGTTACACTGCATCGCTGTTTCTGTTGTCTATTTGATAATTATAAGTCTATTTTTTTGTTTACTCGATCAGTGTCTCAAAAGAATATTCAGGAAGTTTAGATTTGTTTCTGTTCCTGTTTAACGATCACATCAGAAAGGTTTCTTATCTTCGATAACATGTCCGAATCATCAAGAATATCCTATTCGGGTTCTAGGCCACAATATATGGCACGGTTCAGACGAAGGAGAGAAAGACAAGCAGAATTAAGAAGAAGGGGAATTGAAACAAGAAAATATTGTTTTTATTGCAAACAACCGGGTCACTTAATTGGTGTTTGTGGCATAAAGGAGAGAAATGAGGGTGCACAATTGATAAGAGATGCCATCAACACCGGGATTTCATACTATCCCGAGAAGTCATTTGGAAATGGTGAAGATTATATTCTTCAAGGATCCGATATTGGTTTGTGGAAGAATCTATGGTATGTAAGTCCTAATCTACAAAATCATATTGCGGGTAATTTAGATTTCTTTCTTAAGTTAAAGAGATCTTTTGGGGTTGAAAGCAAGATTAGGAATGAGTTTGTATTCATAAGGGGGGTTGGAATTGTAAGTATTTCCGTTGAAGACCAACAATTGGTCA
The DNA here is from genome assembly GCA_028751855.1 of Ambrosia trifida. Lineage (NCBI taxonomy): Eukaryota > Viridiplantae > Streptophyta > Magnoliopsida > Asterales > Asteraceae > Ambrosia > Ambrosia trifida. The sequence goes on along the minus strand of CM054130.1, from coordinate 12,645,795 downwards.
TACCCAATGTGTTTTATTCAACGGATTTGGAAGACAACATACTAAGTCTTCCACAAATTTTACTACAAGGATTTGTGGTAAAGATTGTGGGAAATTTTTGTGTTGTGGAAAATATGTTCAAAGACAAAAGTATGCAATTCCGTTTCATAGAAAACACTAGTGAGTCAAAGGAAGAAATTTCGGCCTTGTTAAAAATCGGTGAAGAGGAACATAATAAGATGAAAGATAATTATTTGAATGGTTATTTTGAAACCATTTCTGCCGAAGCCGATCTTAACATGAAACAAGTCGATGATGTTGTTAATAGCATTAATATTGACTCACTTGAAAAGTGCATTGAGTTATTGGATATCATACACGATATGGAATTCCCTTGGGCACATAGAAACATTCTCAAAGGACCATTCATACAAATGGTTTCTTGGTTTCTAAAGGAATTCCTAGGAATAATGAATAGGCCAATCCCTCCAAGGTTTGAAAATGGGAAGTATGTTGAATTATATGATTTGTATATAATGGTGCAAAGAGAAGGTGGATATAGACGAGTTTCAACCTATGATATATGGGTTGTGATTGCAAAGGAATTGGGATTTGACTATGAGGACAAAGATATGATGCGAGTCTTGTATGCACAATACCTTGATGTATTAGATTGGCAATATTTAGTCCACAAGAATGCCCGGAAAACAGCCGCGAATATGATGAATGAAAGGCATGAAAGTAGTCAAGTTAGAAGGGTAAATACAACACCAAACATGTCTATGGAAGCAACATCATCAAACAAGGAAATAAAGCCAAATGAAGAAGACTTTGCTTTATACATGGGTGGTGATTGGAGGGCAGCAAAAAGATTCATGAAGAGAAGAAATTTCGACTTCACACAAGCCGAAATAGCCCTCAAAGAAGCCATAGAAACTCTACCAACAAGTCCCATGAGCCCTAGTTATATTTAGGGGCAAGTGTTGATTTGTAAATATAACTTTAGTATGTTTATGTTTATTATGAATGTTGAACTTATGTAAATGTATGTATTATGTACTATGTAGAACATTTATAAGTTTATTAGATTAGTTAATAGTGTATTAAACCAAAACAAAGCAAATGGGTCAAAACACATTGGATGCATTCGAAGATCAAGGCTACACGGCATCAAAACAGACCGCATATCACTGATTCAAGGCTGCAACAAACAAGCTCCAACAGATCAGAATAAAGGCCATGATTCGACAAGTGTTTCAAGTATATAAATGCTGGAAAATGACGATTATACCCTTACGGTTAAGTTAGTTATGTTTTGGCGCCAAATTGAAAGTCAAACCGGTGGGACAAACAAGTTGCAACGGTTCAATTGAAGACACAATGGTTCAGAAACAGTCACTTCTATTCGAAACATATAAATATGAGGGATGCGGCACATTATTCGGTTATCAAGATTGTTCATACTATTACAATCCTTTCACCGAAAACTTCCAGATTTCCTATAATTGTTCATTGTTCTTTGTATTATACTTCAATCATTCGATTAATAATATATATCAATTCGTGTTTGTGTCAAATATTTTCGTATACTTCTGTAAATCCGCTGCATATCTTGAATCTGGGCCAACAAAGTCGCGTACGTAACACCCATTTTCTTTGCATATCTCATCATGAAAATGAAAATGAAAATGAAAATGAAAAACTACTACTTTGGTTTGCTGTTTGAGGGCATGTAGGAAAATGGACGATTTAGCAAAAAAAAAAATTCCTTAGAAAAATGTATGGTTCGGTACTCTTAGTTATCAATTAGGCCAAGTGTTCTCAAATGATCCAAATTCAATACATACATACATACATACATACATACTTACATACATACTTTCATACATACATACATACATACATACATACATACATACATACATACATACATACATACATACATACATACATACATACATACATACATACATACATACATACATACATACATACATACATACATACATACATACACACACACACACACACATATAACAACCCATCCACAACAAATTTAATCACAATCCTTTGATCCAAAAACATGAACACTAGAAGCAAATTATTTTGGCTATCTATCACAGCAATTGCTCTCCTTTCCATCTACACAAAAAATTCAAACATAAGTACTCCTATCTCTTTACAAATCTTTAAAATCATTTCTATCAAAAGTGTTTTTGATCAATGTGGACCAATACATGAGTTCTTCTCTTTCATAAACCAACTTATCGGTTGTCTTTATAGGATGCTTACCTGCGACGAAACAAAGTGGAAATCTCCACTCATAGGAAAATATGGGGTGGCACTTGTTTTAACTGTCGATCAAAAGGGTTGCGGCACATTCCACACTCTTCAAAATGCAGTTGATGCCGTTCCTGATAATGCATCAAAACCAACACTTATCATAGTTGATGCAGGCCTATACAGGTAGAATACATATTTTCTAAGTTGTGAGGGTATAACCAAGGGGGTCATGAGGGCCTGATCCCATTTACTAGATTTTGTCGGATTTATATATTACAATTAAGCCATGAGTTTTTCTGACATTTGCTTTGAGTTCGACCTTCTTAATTATAATCAGACAGAAATACACCCAACTAAAAAGTTACAGTTCGCTACTGTAGATGTTATGCATCATAATTTGTGCTTAAAATGCATGAAATTAACCTTCAAGAGTGGTTGAGAAGTAAACACCTAATTCGAAGTCTCATGTTTGAATCTTGCTTTCATTGGCTTTGTACTATAATCTCTTGAAGGCCACCCGCCCAACACCTATGATTTACCTAATCCCCTTTGATTAGCAGGGTATTGACGGGTCTTGTGAGTCTTTTGGTAATGAGTATTATGGTAAAAAATGTGTAAAATTAATCCACTTAATCGTTTTGGCAGGGAGAAGGTAAATGTGAAACAAACCAAATCCAAATTGATAATTCAAGGCATGGGAAAAACAAATACATTCATTGTCTGGAATGACACCGCGGCTACATCTAATGGCACTGTTTACAGCTACTCCGTTGGTGTTTATGCTCAAAATTTCATTGCTCATGACATCAGCTTTAAGGTACCTTATAATGCATGTAAATCATTGTTACGAAATGCAATCAATTTTTTTTTTTTGCTATGGTTAAACCTAAGATTGATATGCTTGTTTTGTTCTGGGATGATAAAGAACGCAGCTCCTATTCCAAGTCCAGGCACAAACGGAGGACAAGCGATTGCATTCAGAATCGACGGTGATAAAGCAGCTTTCTATAGTTGTGGGTTTTATGGATATCAAGATACTCTTTTTGATTCATTAGGAAGACATTATTTCAAAGATTGTATCATTCAAGGATCAGTAGACTTTATCTTTGGAAATGCTAGATCACTCTATGAGGTAGTTAGGTTTTGTCATATTCTAAGGACAAAATAGCATACATAAATAAAAGATATTATTACTTAAAAGTGAACATGTTCCAAGGACAAAATGATATTATTACTTAAAAGTGAATATGTTCCAAAGACAAAATCGCATACATAAAATAAATGATATGACATTTGTTTGGGCTCGTTTAGGCTCGTGATCCTAAACGAACTTTGTATGTATGGCTTGAGTTTGGGCTTGATAACTAAACGAGTCATATTTTAGGCTCGAACTCGGGCTTGGGCTTTTTCAAGTTTCTTACTAGGCAGATCCCGAGTAGCTCTCGAGCCACTACGTGTCATTTATACCCCTAGTTTCTAGTAGTGGTTCTATTTGTTTTTAAAATCGAGTAGCTCTCGAGCCACTACGTGTCATGAACACAATTAGAGGGATTTTAACCATTTTTCTCAAAATTCTTTTTTAGAATTGTATACTGAACTCTGTGGCAAGTGGCGTAGGGATCAATGGAGCGATAGCAGCCCATCAGCGGGCTTCCTTGTCTGAAAATACCGGGTTTTCATTCGTAAATTGTATTATTCAAGGACAGGGTAATATCTCTCTTGGGAGGGCTTGGGGTGTATATTCAACTACTGTTTACATAAAAACTTTCATGCCTGCTATTATCACACCAGGAGGCTGGGATGACTGGGCAGACCCCTCTAGAGATGAGTAAGGCTATTTTGATGTTTCTTTGTGATGCATGATTTTGTGACTTGTGCATGCAACATTATGAAAAAGATATCAAATCATGATATCAATGTTATTAACATCTTGGGTCTAATGTTTTGATGTGTTTTCAGTAAAGTAATCTTTGGAGAACACGCATGTTTGGGTCCTGGAGCAGATTTTACAAATAGGGTGAAGTACGCAAAACAGTTAAGTGTGGCAGATGCAACTCCTTACATGAGTAAAACATACATTGACGGAGATAAATGGCTTAATCCATAACATCATGAACATTTAATTAATTTAGAAACACAAATTCAATTTATGGCATGCATTATAACATTGGTAATCTGTTACTGTATTTTCTTTTATAATATAACGAAAACGTGTTGATATTTAATTCTTTGAGTGATAAAGACTAACTGTGGCACAAAAGGCTTAACATATGTTATGAATGACAAAGGTACTCATAAAATCTCTCAAAATCACTCATTAGCTACTTGAGAATGGTAATCACTAACACACTTATGGCATGTTGTTATTGTTAGGCTGAGAAACAAGAAGAGTTTCCTTGTAATCTTGTCAAACCTTAAACACACTTAACGTGTGCATGTATATTTTTTTAGGTCGAGAAACAACTCCGTCTAATCTTATTGATCTCGAGATGAAAGATAATGCAATTGATGCGTGCACTTATTGTCTGGCGGATAAAGAACTTAGTGTTCCTTGTAAACTTCCAAAATTTATATATTTTTTTAGATCTTGAAGTTTATTTAAAATGGTAAATAATAATTTAATTATTTAAAATTAATAATACATATAGAATTGTATTACCAAAAAGAAAAGAAAAATGATGCTTTTTTAATAAGGTATTTTTATAAATTTTAGAAAATTTAAGTTAAATAATTTATTATTTTTTAAAAAAATAGATTATGTTTGTGATTAAATGAAAGTTTAACATTCATAAATATATAGAATATAATGTAAGGTTGCAATTACAATGGGAAATAAAAACACGCGAAAATTCTTGGATGTTACAATCTTTTCCCCTTTTGAGAATTTCGACACGAAATTCTATCAGGGATAACTGTTGAATAAGATTGTGAATACTAGAAAAGTTGAAATGTAGGAGTTATGGTTTGTGTTACTGAGTTTTAAGGAGTATGAGAATTTTGAGTATTGAGAAGACTGTTTTTAAATGGAGTTTTAAATAATAGGTGAATGACCACAAGCATATGGAATTTATGTCTGTACCCAAAGTGGAATAATGAGAGGTGAGAGAGGATTTAATGAAAATAAATGTAAATGTGTGGTTGAGATTTCAAAAAATGGGATGCATTTTTTGTACATGGAATGGTGATCGGATATTGTTTTAGAATTTGCGTAAGATCTAGCATAGTCTAAACTCTAAAGGTGCTACCTTTACTCTAGATTGTTAAGGATTCTAGTCTATGACATTAGATAGATTTTTCTATGGATTTCCATGTTGACTGGGGCTAGTTCTTGTGGTTTGGCCTTCAGTTTCACGTTTGATGTATCATTAGTGTTTATATCGGGTGTACAACAACTAACCCATCACACTTTTAGTACTTCGACAATGTACTAGCTAGACACATACCACAACTACCATAATTGAATTTCAACCCACCTCAATGTACTTGTAAATTCACAATTACGTTTTTGATCGGAATCATCAATTTACTTTACATTAGGGTTGCTTTGACCAAATATTTAGAACAATGCAATACGAACAACACACAAGTTGTAAATATAACACAAGTATAGCATGTAATTTGTAGTTGCAACCCAAGTAGAACTTGTAAATTGTAAATGTGACACATGCATGGCATGCAAATTCACAACTTGTCCTTCTTTTCCTTGTTTTGAAGTCACTTTTATCAATAACGTTATTGAGCAAAGTGGAATTTATGACTTGTTCCTATTCATGAGCTGAATTACGGGCCGCCACCGCCATCCACACCACCACCATAGGCAGCGAAAGGTCACTTGTGATGCTGACACGTGGAAGAACTCTCGGCTCATATCCAAATATAGGGTCCAACTGTTGGACATAATATTTGATATTATCCTAAGTATGGGTTATTAGTGTATATCCTAAGTATTATATTAGTTTGTTATATGGTAGTTAGTTAGTAAACCAACATGTCGGTTCATCAAAGGGCATCACACCCTTTCATTATGTATAAATAGGGCCAACTCCTATCATTTGTATTTGGATGATTTCATTAGTAATATAGCAAGTTTATACAATTCTCTCTATTCAAATCTCACATTTGGCATCAGAGCCCTGTTCAAATCGATCCATCCCTTAGAAAGACGAGAGAATCATCAGAAGATTCATCCCCTGTTTCCGAAAGAAAACAGAGACTGCCACAGAAACAATATTACTCGATCATTGGAAAGTTTTTGCCAACCCAGACGTTAAGAAAGATCATTGTTTGAATATTATAACCGGAAAAGGAAAGAACAGAACCGGAAGGACAACTCCAGCGAGAATTCAGCGTAACACCGGCGAAAGAAAGAAGAGAGATTCAACGCGTTTTAACGCGAACAAACGGTTATATCCCACCCTTTATTGTTTAAGAACGAATCGAATACAATAATCTTAATCCAATCAAAGAAATCAAACGTTTTGGTTTATCCTCTGTTTTTTTGGAACCAAAGTTTTTCCCGCCAAAATTCTTTTAAGGATAATAAACGCAGATCATATCTGTGAATCCTTTTAAATCAAAACATCAACAGAATCATTTGATTTCGTAAACAATCTTCGAATAAAAACAGTGGATTAAGATTTCCAAAAAAAAAAAAAAAATAACCGGGAAGCAAAATCAAGTTTAAAAAAAAAACGTATTCGATTGTAAGTGAATCAAGAAAAGGAAAGTGGATTTCACTTTAAAACTAAAACAAAAAAAAAGGGAAGGGTGCGTGGATTTTGTGTTGCAGAAAGTTAGTAGGAAGGTTGACATTCAAAAAGTCAACACAATTTATCAAAAAGAAGAAGGGCACGATTGTCAGTGGAAAAAGATTGACTTTCAGAAGTCAATTAGAAAGTGATTTTAAAAGAAAAAGTCAACAATCACTTTAGTTTGATTTTTTTTTAAAAAAAAAAGTCAAACATATTTAATTGAAATCAAGTCAAATCGAATCACACCGATTCGTATAGCAAGATACTCCGAACCCCTGTTGTGGTTCGTCGAGAAAATAATTAGCAAGTGACTCCGAGCCCATCTTGGTTCGTTGAGAAAAAAAATAGCAAGTGACTCCGAGACACTTCGTGACTCGTTGAGTATAGCAAGAAAAATTAGACCTTTGTGGCAAGTTAGACCTTTGTGGCAAGTTAGACATTCGTGGCAAGTTAGACCTTCGTGGCAAGTTAGACCTTCGTGGCAAGTTAGTCCTTCGTGGCAAGTTAGTCCTTCATGGCAAGTTAGACCTTCGTGGCGAATTCGACCTGTGTGGCAAATAAAGAAAGAAAACCTTTGCTTCAAAGTAAGCAAGCAAGAGAGTTTAGCAAGTCAGAAAGTTAGCAAGAAAGCAAGATTGGAAAGAAAAAGTCGAAGAAAGTCAAGCAAGAAAGCATGGCAGGAAAAGAAGACAAAAACGCGTCTAGCAGTTCAATATCATCTCGTGAGCAAGGAAATGTATCACTACAATGCCCAAAATTGACAGAGACAAATTACACCTCGTGGGCACTATTAATGGAAACAATCTTAAAGGCTTATGGTCTTTGGGAAACAATTGACGCGAAAGAAGGAACAAAAGCAGCAGATGAAAAGAAAGTAAATACTACGAAAGCAATGATTCTCCAAACATTACCAGAAGATATCTTAATGCAAGTAGCACAATGTCAAAATGCAAAAGACGTTTGGGAATCAATCAAAGTTAGATACCTTGGAGCAGATATGGTTCAGAAAGCACGACTACAAACATTGAGAAGTGAGTTAGAAACTCTAAAGATGAAAGAAAATGAACCAGTAAGTGACTTTGCAAGCAAGTTAGCCAATATAAGAGCCAAATTCAAAAGCCTTGGCACAACTCTTAAAGACAAAGCAATAGTGAGAAAACTACTCAACTCAGTTCCGAAGAAGTTCCTACCTATTGTAGCAACTATTGAACAATATTCAGAGATAGACACAATGCCATTTGAAGAAGCAGTGGGGAGAATAACAGCATTTGAAGAACGCCTCAAAAGTCAAGATGAATCAGAGGAAAATCATCAATCGAAACTCCTAATGGCAACGTCAAGTAAGTATCATTCTGGAAGTTTGCACTATGGTAGAGGTCGTGGAAGAACCTTTAACAACGGACAAGGAAGAAACTTTAGCGAAGAAAGGAAAGAGTATGAGAGAAATATGAGTCAAGGATACAAAGACAAAAGCAAATTCAGATGCTTCGAATGTGGCAACTATGGTCACTTATCGTATGAATGTACAAAATAGAAAGACAAGAAAGATAAAAATGAGCAAGTATCCCTTCTCGTTCATGAAGAAGAAGATCCAACCCTACTCTGAAGCAAGAAAAGATAAATCAAAATTAGGGGGGAGAATGTTGGACATAATATTTGATATTATCCTAAGTATGGGTTATTAGTGTATATCCTAAGTATTATATTAGTTTGTTATATGGTAGTTAGTTAGTGAACCAACATGTCGGTTCATCAAAGGGCATCACACCCTTTCATTATGTATAAATAGGGCCAACCCCTATCATTTGTATTTGGATGATTTCATTAGTAATATAGCAAGTTTATACAATTCTCTCTATTCAAATCTCGCACCAACATGTTTTGACAGTTGATCAAAAGGGTTGTGGGAACTTCACCACTTTGCAGTAGGCAATTGATGTTGTTCTTTATTCTAGCCTTAGTACAACTCTTATCATACTTGATTAAGGCAAGCCTTCGAGATATACAATCTTTAAGTGTAAATACTTTTATACATTTCTAATCTTCTATAAAGTGAATAACTACTATAAAAAAGATCCCGGGTTGAGAAATTGAAGTAAAGTGAATAAAGTTAGAAGTATCTAAACTATAAAAATGGCATCTGCCAATATATGATTAATTATTATTATTATTATTGTTATTATTATTATTATTATTTTAAACAAATCTCTGCCATAAGTTATCATATTCTAATATAAAAAAAGGGTAATTGGGTCGGGTATCACCTAATCCCAGACCCGACCCAAACCCACATTTTTTTAAACTAATTACAAACCTGACACAATACCTATCGGGTTACAAAAAATAGTCATTTTTTTCTCCGTTTTTTATATAGCACTATGGTACTCGTTTGAAAGATAATAAAACGCTCGTTAATTTGGTGTAATTTTTTTCTTTAAAAAATCTCGTATATAAAAGATATTAACATTTAAAAGTTATGAGAGGAAACATGAGAGAGAAAATAATAAAGTTTTAATATTTACATTTAGTAGATTGGGTATTTAATAGATTATGTTAAATCATATTTAAACCATATTTAGTTCTTTTTTTTAATTGTCTAGAGTTACCACATCACATCCTATGTGGCATCTCTCAAAAGAGAGATTGTATAATATTATGACATGTCATCAAAAATGCTTTGGTTTATTATATATATAGATAACTACTATAAAAAAGATACATTTTCAAAGCCATATAGAAAAAATTGTATACAAATCACATAATAATTTGTTTTAATAACTAATGTTCAAGGCATGTAAAATTCAAAAAAAAGAAATTTATTATTGTGACAGGGAGAAAGTGTTGGTAAATCAGAGTAATATCAACTTGATAATTCAAGGCCATGGTTTTCTCTACACCGAGATTGCATGGAAGGACACTGCAAATTCTACTATACAGGCACAATATACAACGCCACAATTTCCGTTTTTGCTCAAAATTTCATTGCTTACAACATCAGCTTCAAGGTAATGCATGCATGAACGATGAATGCAAGTAAATCATAGTTTTGAAAGTGCTACATATAAGCATTTATTGGTTATTGCATAAAAGGGTAATTTATAACTTAGATTTGATATCCATTTAAGGTAACAATCTTTGTTTTCACTCATAAAAAATAAACTTTATTATAAATCTAAGGTTAGTTTGAAGGTTTTATAACTCAAAATTATTGTTACCCAATACAAAATTTAGACAAAAGTTGTTTATTCATACCCAAAATATTCTTTTTCTTTTAAAGTTGACATTCTTGTGTGGAGAAATTAAAGCCTATAACATTTTTGGAATTACTGATCAACTTTTTGTAGGAATATTATGAGGATAATTACAAAGAACCGTAATCTAATTATAACTCCTTAATAAGATAAAGATAATTATAATAAATCTTATCTATGTAACAAGTTTTAAATAATATAGTATATATGATAATCTAATATTTTGCTTGCTTTGTTTATAGATCAATGGCGAAGAACACAACTCCTCCACTGGCCAAAGGTGTCGTTGGGGCACATGCACTGCAGGCACTGAGAATCGTTGGCGATCAAGCAACGTTTTATGGTTAGGACACTCTACATGATGATCGAGGTGGACACTATTTCAAAGAATGTTTCGTTGAAGGATCGATAGATTTCATTTTGGAAATGGTAGATCACTCTATGAGGTAATTAATCATTCTTTAACATAACAAAAGGGTCTATTTTTTTTTTTTTTTTGTAATGCTTTTGCACCTAAGTGCTTACATGTTTTCTTATATATGTAAGTACGATATTCTCTAACTCAACTCGTTTTCTATCAGGATTTTGTACTGCACTCGATAGCGAGTTATTTCCCGAGTGGTGATGGTGTTAGTGGAGCAATAACAGCACATGGGAGGAGCTCAGTAGAGGAGAAAACATTGTTTTCATTTGTGTTGTATTATTAGAGGAAGTGGTAGGGTGTGGCTTGGGGTGCATGTTAGTAATTGATTCTGCACAGGTTCCTTCCTTCTGTTTCTGCACAACAGTTTCTGATGCGGGCTTCTTAGACATGAGGCGATGGCAGTTATGTTTTGGAGGGAAAGATAGAGAGTAGTTTTGAAAGTTAGTTATAAACATAAACTTTCTACATTCACAAATGAATACATCCAGCCCTTTAAATAGGTTCTGAACCGGCATGTATCAAACAGACGCACCCCTACATAATTACATACTTAGGATAAATGTTTTATACTAACCGGTGTATTATACTTAACCGGTACTAGGCTTAATAAACTAAGGACACAACCATTAACACATGTTTATTTACAAATAACATAAGATAAATCAAGTTTACTAATCAAATCTTCTAACATTCTCCCCCTTAAACTTGATTTTTAGCCTTCATTTCTTCATTCGTCACTTGATGATGATCGACTTCTTTTCTTGGGTGGCATATCTTCATTTTTCCACTTGTTTCCACCACTTGTGCTACCTTCTTCATTGTTGACTTCGACAACCAACTCGCGGCCTTTGTATTTGAGATGGTACCATTCCATCATCTCCAAATATCGGACATACACTAGCTTTAATGTCATCGCTATTTCTTCTTTGCTTGCTAAACTTGGTAGCCCTCTTCCATAACCCATACTCATTGCAACAATCGCCCAATTTTCATCCTTTGTGACTTTATCATATCCACCAAACACTTGTACTTTAGTGTATAAATCCAATAAACATATTGGATATCCGGTTGTGTCTCTTGGTGGCATAGGGGCTTTATTTTCAATTTTCAAGAAATCGTGCATAAACCATTGAATGATTTTTTCGAATTCTCATTCGAACTTGCATTTGTACCTTTCAACCGTTGTTGTAACATGAAGTAAATCCATGAAAACTAAGCAATCTTGTATGCGAGAACCATTGGTTGGGTACATGATAGGACCTTTCTCCATAATGCCTTCATAATTGTCCTTGTCGATAGAAAACTCTTCGAATTTCTTGAACATGTAAGCCCTCTCTTTATCTTCAACATTTAGCGACTCTTTTATGCCTTCAAATCTGACCCGTTTGTTTGAGAACCTTTCTAGTGGTCCGTTTCCATCCTTTTCAACAATATTTTATCTTTCGGGGCATTTAAATGTGAAGTGACTTTCACTATCACAAATTCGGCATAAAATCAACTTTCTCCTTTCTTGTATGATCGGCCGATGGATGTGACAAACATCCCCATCGAATTCAACTTCTAAACCCTCTTGGTTTAATTTTTCTATACTTAATATATTCTTGCGAAGTGTAGGAACGTAGTATACCTTTTTGATCTTGTGTATTTGTCCTCCACTTGTGATTATCACCGATCCTCTTCCTCTAAAATACTCCCTCCTATATCCGCTTGGTTGGCCTTCTACTCCAAATGATTTGCTAAATATGGCGAATTGATCTTTAAAGCCACACCCATGTTCTTTTCTTGTTAGACTTGCGTAGCACACATCATCCCATCCTTTCTCATCCGTTCCTTTTACCATAAATTCTGTTTTACCCATCTTCTTTGGGCAATTTCTTCTATAATGGAAGGGCTCTTTACATTTACCACAACACATCGCGTGTGGGTATTTGGGGGCATCCTTTATTTGATTGTTAAACTCTTGTTGCGCCTTTTTCTTCTTCTCTATACGCGACTTCGGGGCTGATCCGATGTGAAATCCGGAGAAATTGATGTTCGAAGGGTCCATACACTCCTTCCTGAATTCTGCGATCTTCTTATCGAGAACAAATTGATCCACACGATCATCTTCTACAAATGGAGACATCGGCCTCTTGCCTTTGTCTTCGGGAACATCCAACGGTTTCACATCAACATCGAATATACCATAAATTCTTCTTTGATCGGACTCTGATGCCATGTTAGTAATTGATTCTGCACAGGTTCCTTCCTTCTGTTTCTGCACAACAGTTTCTGATGCGGGCTTCTTAGACATGAGGCGATGGCAGTTATATTTTGGAGGGAAAGATAGAGAGTAGTTTTGAAAGTTAGTTATAAACATAAACTTTCTACATTCACAAATGAATACATCCAGCCCTTTAAATAGGTTTTGAACCGGCATGTATCAAACAGACACACCCCTACATAATTACATACTTAGGATAAATGTTTTATACTAACCGTTGTGTTATACTTAACCTGTACTAGGCTTAATAAACTAAGGACACAACCATTAACACAGATAATGGATTCGTAATCAATCAAATGGCCCATTAACTGCCTTTTAGGCAGTTTTCCAACGGTTTCAAAAGTGCCAAATTTAATCCCTCTATTTCCGAAAATTAATTTTCTGAGACATTTTTACCCAAAAATTTCCAAATTTAGGCAACTCGACCCCAGCCAGGTCCTTGGACCCTGCTCCCAGGGGCGCTGCCCCCGAATCCCGTCCCTTAGGGGCTTCGCACCACCATACCTATATGATGTATTATTATGAAGATATTGGTCAAACAGTCAATCCAATTACACTAAAATATCCAATAACAAGTTCATCATATTAATGGATCACTACCAAAAATATGATAACTTGTACACCATTTTTTCCTTCACTTCTTAACATATAATAAATCTTTGCATATATAATCGTATACATTAGATAAAGTCATAAGACTTTATCATGCCCAAATAATTTAAGAAAAGAAAAGGGGGAAATCACCAAAATAGCCCGTTGAACAACCCTTTTACGAAAATAGCCCCCTTCCGTCTCTTTGGAGAGACGGGTCACGGTTCCCAACACGTCTGAGGAGTCTCCCGAGAGGCTTCCCATATGAACCAATACAAAACCGACACCTCATCACACACTCTCTCTCCCCTCACTTTCTCTCTCCTCTCTCCCCTTTCTCTCCATCTAAAACGTCTTTATCTCTCCCCCCTCTCTCTCTCTATCTAAAAGTCTCCTCACTTTCTCTCTCCCATCTCTTCGTGCTCTCTCTCTCTCTCTCTCTTAAACATCTCCTGGTCAAGGTTTTTTTCTTGGCTACGATCGGTAGCCTTATCAGCTTGGTTACCAACTATTTCAACCTGTGAAGGGGCCAGGATCTCTACAGAGGAAGACGAAATCAACTGTATTAGGGGGTTGAGGGTGTTTCAGCTGATCAGCCGCAATAGTTAATTCAGAGGGTGGAGGGGGATTATCTTGCAAACCAACGATTTCGTCTGTTAAATCAGGAGGCTTTGGAGGGATAATAGAGGAAGAAGAAGGGATTTGATCCTTTACCGGAGACGTCTCCGGTGCTTCATCCAACGCTCCTCCACACAACGTCTCCGGTGAGTTCTTCTTCCTCTCCGACAAAGTTTCATTATCCTCTGTCTTATTTTCTTGTTCTTCGTCTTCGTCGGAGACGTCTTCGTAGACGTCATCGGAGACGTCTCAGGTGTGTCTCACGTCTCAGGTCTGTCTTGGGATCAACAATACGTGGCGGTCCTCTGTTGGCTGAAATCGAAGGCCTCTCTAGAGACGCCTCAGTCGGGTTGGAAAACGTGACCCGTCTCTCCAAAGAGATGGGAGGGAGCTATTTTCGTAAAAGGATTGGTCAACGGGCTATTTTGGTGATTTTCCCAAAGAAAAATATCATGTATGGCACGTGTTCTGAAAGATACAGAGGTCAGTCGCAAGTCCATCACGTGAAAGGTAATGCAAGCTGATTAGGCTATTTAAGCATCCCCTATGCCTAACGAAATATTTTTCACAGTATATAAGCTTCCACTTGTCACGGACTGTCCTGATATCTAGGATACAACCAACTAGCGTATTAAGCTTGGGTAATCGAATTTAAAACGAAAAAACAAACACAACTATGTAACAAGTTTTAAATAATATAGTATATATGATAATCTAATATTTTGCTTGCTTTGTTTATAGATCAATGGCGAAGAACACAACTCCTCCACTGGCCAAAGGTGTCGTTGGGGCACATGCACTGCAGGCACTGAGAATCGTTGGCGATCAAGCAACGTTTTATGGTTAGGACACTCTACATGATGATCGAGGTGGACACTATTTCAAAGAATGTTTTGTTGAAGGATCGATAGATTTCATTTTGGAAATGGTAGATCACTCTATGAGGTAATTAATCATTCTTTAACATAACAAAAGGGTCTATTTTTTTTTTTTTTTGTAATGCTTTTGCACCTAAGTGCTTACATGTTTTCTTATATATGTAAGTACGATATTCTCTAACTCAACTCGTTTTCTATCAGGATTTTGTACTGCACTCGATAGCGAGTTATTTCCCGAGTGGTGATGGTGTTAGTGGAGCAATAACAGCACATGGGAGGAGCTCAGTAGAGGAGAAAACATTGTTTTCATTTGTGTTGTATTATTAGAGGAAGTGGTAGGGTGTGGCTTGGGGTGCATGTTAGTAATTGATTCTGCACAGGTTCCTTCCTTCTGTTTCTGCACAACAGTTTCTGATGCGGGCTTCTTAGACATGAGGCGATGGCAGTTATGTTTTGGAGGGAAAGATAGAGAGTAGTTTTGAAAGTTAGTTATAAACATAAACTTTCTACATTCACAAATGAATACATCCAGCCCTTTAAATAGGTTCTGAACCGGCATGTATCAAACAGACGCACCCCTACATAATTACATACTTAGGATAAATGTTTTATACTAACCGGTGTATTATACTTAACCGGTACTAGGCTTAATAAACTAAGGACACAACCATTAACACATGTTTATTTACAAATAACATAAGATAAATCAAGTTTACTAATCAAATCTTCTAACATTCTCCCCCTTAAACTTGATTTTTAGCCTTCATTTCTTCATTCGTCACTTGATGATGATCGACTTCTTTTCTTGGGTGGCATATCTTCATTTTTCCACTTGTTTCCACCACTTGTGATACCTTCTTCATTGTTGACTTCGACAACCAACTCGCGGCCTTTGTATTTGAGATGGTACCATTCCATCATCTCCAAATATCGGACATACACTTGCTTTAATGTCATCGCTATTTCTTCTTTGCTTGCTAAACTTGGTAGCCCTCTTCCATAACCCATACTCATTGCAACAATCGCCCAATTTTCATCCTTTGTGACTTTATCATATCCACCAAACACTTGTACTTTAGTGTATAAATCCAATAAACATATTGGATATCCGGTTGTGTCTCTTGGTGGCATAGGGGCTTTATTTTCAATTTTCAAGAAATCGTGCATAAACCATTGAATGATTTTTTCGAATTCTCATTCGAACTTGCATTTGTACCTTTCAACCGTTGTTGTAACATGAAGTAAATCCATGAAAACTAAGCAATCTTGTATGCGAGAACCATTGGTTGGGTACATGATAGGACCTTTCTCCATAATGCCTTCATAATTGTCCTTGTCGATAGAAAACTCTTCGAATTTCTTGAACATGTAAGCCCTCTCTTTATCTTCAACATTTAGCGACTCTTTTATGCCTTCAAATCTGACCCGTTTGTTTGAGAACCTTTCTAGTGGTCCGTTTCCATCCTTTTCAACAATATTTTATCTTTCGGGGCATTTAAATGTGAAGTGACTTTCACTATCACAAATTCGGCATAAAATCAACTTTCTCCTTTCTTGTATGATCGGCCGATGGATGTGACAAACATCCCCATCGAATTCAACTTCTAAACCCTCTTGGTTTAATTTTTCTATACTTAATATATTCTTGCGAAGTGTAGGAACGTAGTATACCTTTTTGATCTTGTGTATTTGTCCTCCACTTGTGATTATCACCGATCCTCTTCCTCTAAAATACTCCCTCCTATATCCGCTTGGTTGGCCTTCTATATCCAAATGATTTGCTAAATATGGCGAATTGATCTTTAAAGCCACACCCATGTTCTTTTCTTGTTAGACTTGCGTAGCACACATCATCCCATCCTTTCTCATCCGTTCCTTTTACCATAAATTCTGTTTTACCCATCTTCTTTGGGCAATTTCTTCTATAATGGAAGGGCTCTTTACATTTACCACAACACATCGCGTGTGGGTATTCGGGGGCATCCTTTATTTGATTGTTAAACTCTTGTTGCGCCTTTTTCTTCTTCTCTATACGCGACTTCGGGGCTGATCCGATGTGAAATCCGGAGAAATTGATGTTCGAAGGGTCCATACACTCCTTCCTGAATTCTGCGATCTTCTTATCGAGAACAAATTGATCCACACGATCATCTTCTACAAATGGAGACATCGGCCTCTTGCCTTTGTCTTCGGGAACATCCAACGGTTTCTCATCAACATCGAATATACCATAAATTCTTCTTTGATCGGGCTCTGATGCCATGTTAGTAATTGATTCTGCACAGGTTCCTTCCTTCTGTTTCTGCACAACAGTTTCTGATGCGGGCTTCTTAGACATGAGGCGATGGCAGTTATATTTTGGAGGGAAAGATAGAGAGTAGTTTTGAAAGCTAGTTATAAACATAAACTTTCTACTTTTGAACCGGCATGTATCAAACAGACGCACCCCTACATAATTACATACTTAGGATAAATGTTTTATACTAACCGGTGTGTTATACTTAACCTGTACTAGGCTTAATAAACTAAGGACACAACCATTAACACAGATAATGGATTCGTAATCAATCAAATGGCCCATTAACTGCCTTTTAGGCAGTTTCCAACGGTTTCAAAAGTGCCAAATTTAATCCCTCTATTTCCGAAAATTAATTTTCTGAGACATTTTTACCCGAAAATTGCCAAATTTAGGCAACTCGACCCCAGCCAAGCCCTTGGACCCTGCTCCCAGGGGCGCTGCCCCCGGATCCCGTCCCTTAGGGGCTTCGCACCACCATACCTATATGATGTATTATTATGAAGATATTGGTCAAACAGTCAATCCAATTACACTAAAATATCCAATAACAAGTTCATCATATTAATGGATCACTACCAAAAATATGATAACTTGTACACCATTTTTTCCTTCACTTCTTAACATATAATAAATCTTTGCATATATAATCGTATACATTAGATAAAGTCATAAGACTTTATCATGCCCAAATAATTTAAGAAAAGAAAAGGGGGAAATCACCAAAATAGCCCGTTGAACAACCCTTTTACGAAAATAGCCCCCTTCCGTCTCTTTGGAGAGACGGGTCACGGTTCCCAACACGTCTGAGGAGTCTCCCGAGAGGCTTCCCATATGAACCAATACAAAACCGACACCTCATCACACACTCTCTCTCCCCTCACTTTCTCTCTCCTCTCTCCCCTTTCTCTCCATCTAAAACGTCTTTATCTCTCCCCTCTCTCTCTCTCTCTATCTAAAAGTCTCCTCACTTTCTCTCTCCCATCTCTTCGCGCTCTCTCTCTCTCTCTCTCTCTCTCTCTTAAACATCTCCTGGTCAAGGTTTTTTTCTTGGCTACGATCGGTAGCCTTATCAGCTTGGTTACCAACTATTTCAACCTGTGAAGGGGCCAAGATCTCTACAGAGGAAGACGAAATCAACTGTATTAGGGGGTTGAGGGTGTTTCAGCTGATCAGCCGCAATAGTTAATTCAGAGGGTGGAGGGGGATTATCTTGCAAACCAACGATTTCCTCTGTTAAATCAGGAGGCTTTGGAGGGATAATAGAGGAAGAAGAAGGGATTTGATCCTTTACCGGAGACGTCTCCGGTGCTTCATCCAACGCTCCTCCACACAACGTCTCCGGTGAGTTCTTCTTCTTCTCCGACAAAGTTTCATTATCCTCTGTCTTATTTTCTTGTTCTTCGTCTTCGTCGGAGACGTCTTCGTAGACGTCATCGGAGACGTCATCGGAGACGTCTCAGGTGTGTCTCACGTCTCAGGTCTGTCTTGGGATCAACAATACGTGGCGGTCCTCTGTTGGCTGAAATCGAAGGCCTCTCTAGAGACGCCTCAGTCGGGTTGGAAAACGTGACCCGTCTCTCCAAAGAGATGGGAGGGAGCTATTTTCGTAAAAGGATTGGTCAACGGGCTATTTTGGTGATTTTCCCAAAGAAAAATATCATGTATGGCACGTGTTCTGAAAGATACAGAGGTCAGTCGCAAGTCCATCACGTGAAAGGTAATGCAAGCTGATTAGGCTATTTAAGCATCCCCTATGCCTAACGAAATATTTTTCACAGTATATAAGCTTCCACTTGTCACGGACTGTCCTGATATCTAGGATACAACCAACTAGCGTATTAAGCTTGGGTAATCGAATTTAAAACGAAAAAACAAACACAACTTAAATAGACATAACAGATGTCTAGAGGAATATCTCCAATCATTCAACCATCAAAAGAAACAACTTCAGACATAAGTTTTGAGAACACCACGGTTGCATATTGCACCCCAAGCCCTTCCAAGCCACACCCTACCACAAATGAAAACCATGTTTTCCCATCCGCTGAGCTGTTGTTATTGCTCCACTAACACCACCACCACCACTCGAGACATCACTCACTATCGAATGCAGCACAGAATCCTCAAAGAAAACGAGTCAAGTTAAATAATACCACACTTACATATATAAGAAAACATGTAAGCACTTAGGTGCAAAAACATAATAAAAAAAAAAGAAAAAAGAAAAAAATAAATATCGGTTTGTTATGTTAAGAAATGATTAATTACTGATCTCTAGAGGAATATCTCCAATCATTCCAACCAGCAGAAAAACAACTTCAGACATATAAGTTTTTTAAGAACTCCACAGTTGCATAAGTTAGAAGATTTGATTAGTAAACTTGATTTATCTTATGTTATTTGTAAATAAACATCTTGGTCAAATTCTCTAGTTCTTCTCTCAAACATACACATACAGAAATTTCTCGATCTATGATTGTATCCGATTGAATATTCGATTGAACCGTCGAATTGATTCAATCTGAAAGCAATTACGTGCCTTCATAGATTTTTGTTATCCGGTTGTTCGTTTGTTTTACTATAAATCCCCAACACTTGTCATGTCGAGCACATCTACCTAAAGAAAAAGGATTACCAATATAACCCCCACGAGGAAGAAGCAGGCCTGGTAAACAGTTAATAATGGAATTGTAAGCCTATTTGGGTGTTGAGGTGTTCTATTTTTGTAACCAAACTAACCCTTTTATATATATTTATATAAGAACTAACTTTTTGAACGGTGACAGTTAAGGGTAATAAAAATAATGAAAGCAATATTGTTTTTCTGATGTGTTATATCTTTTTATTAATATCAGCAAAAGATCATTCCAACACAATTATTCATCTACTTTTGCTCTCGTATCATAACTTCTTACCATGAGACTTAAAGTCATGTGATATAGGTTTCCACCAATGTATCATCCCCACTCATCCAATTGGGCAGTTTGTTGACACTGATTTAATTTATACATAGTCGCATAACAACCATTTTCTTTGCATATCTCATGGCAAAAATAAAAATGAAAAAAATAAAATAAAAATACTTTAGTTTGCTATTTGAGGGCATGTTGTTTTTTGTAATAACCATCACTAAAACATACTCATTTAAACGCACAAAGAGAGATACATCATAATAGTTTGGAGGTCACACGGTTAGCTTCTCCTAAAAAGAAGCTTTTTGGTTCTTATTTTTATATATATAACAATCCACCCCATAACAATTCTTAATCACATTCCTTTGATACAAAAACATGAACACTAGAAGCAGATTGTTTTTGCTATCTGTCACAACACTTGCTCTCCTTTCCATCTACACCAAAAATTCAATCATAAGTACTCCTATCTCTTTACGAATATTTAAAATCATTTCTATCAAAAGTGTTTTTGATCAAAGCGGATCAATTCATGAGTTCTTCTCTTTCGTAAACCAACTTTTCAGAAGTCTTTACATGAGGATGCTTCCCTGTGATGAAACAAAGTGGAAATCTCCACTCATAGAAAAATATGGAGTGGCACTTACTTTAACCGTCGATAAAAAGGGTTGCGGCAAATTCAACAAGCTTCAAAAGGCAGTTGATGCTGTTCCTGATAATGCTTTAAAACCAACACTTATCATAGTTGATGCTGGCCAATACAGGTAGAATACATGTTTTCTCAGTTGTGTAGGGTAAAACCAAGGGGGTCCAAAGGGCCTGGTCCCAACTTATTAGATTTTGTCGGATTTATATATATATATATATGTGTGTGTGTGTGTGTATGTGTGTATATATATATATATATATATATTACAATTAAGTTATGAGTTTTTTCAATATATGAGTTGAGTTAAACCATCTTCTTTATAATCGGCCAGAAAAGTACCTTACGGCGACCCCAACTAAAAAGTTATAGTTCGATGCTATAGATGTTATGAGTCATAATTTATGCTTAAAATGAGTAAAATTAACCTTAAAGGGTGGTTGAGAAGTAAGCACTTGATTCAAAGTCTCAGGTTTGAATCTTGCTTCCATTAATTGGTTTTGTACCGTAATCTCTTGAAGGCCACTTGCCCAACACCTATGGTTTACCTGATCCCCTTTGGTTTGCAGGGTATTGACGGGTCTTGTGAGTCTTCTTGTAACGAGTTGTTATGGTAAAAAAGTGTGTAAAATTAATCCAATAACATTTAATCGTTTTGGCAGGGAGAAAGTAACTGTGAAAAAATCCAAATCCAATTTGATAATTCAAGGCAAGGGTATAAAAAATACATTCATTATCTGGAATGACACCGCGGCTTCATCTAATGGTACTGTCTACAGCTACGCCGTTGGTGTTTACGCTCCAAACTTCATTGCTTATGACATCAGCTTTAAGGTAACATATAATGCAAGTAAATCATTGTTATGAAGTGCGAAACGACCATTTTGTTATGCTTAATACCTAAGACTATATGCTTGTTTTGTTCTGGGATGATAAAGAACTCAGCTCCTGGTCCAAAGAAAGGCCGCACAGAAGGAGCACAGGCCCTTGCATTCAGAATCGACGGTGATAAAGCAGCTTTCTATAGTTGTGGATTTTATGGATATCAAGATACTCTTTTTGATTCATTAGGAAGACATTATTTCAAAGATTGTATCATTCAAGGATCAGTAGATTTTATCTTTGGAAATGCTAGATCACTCTATGAGGTAGTTGCATTTTCTTCATCATATTTGATCTACGTGACCAATGACAGATTTTCACTGACAAATACTTTTAATAAAAAAAAAAAGATGATTACCTATAGATCAAAGTAAAACGTGTGTAAATCAACATATTTTTCATTTCAGTAAAAACTGCCATAAGATACAAAATTTGTTCATACAATAACAAACTATCTATCAAATGAGTGGATGGCCATTTTTTTTTTGGCAAAATATGGGAGATGACATGACGAATTTGGTTTGTGGAGGAGGAACAAAAACATTTTGAAAAATGGGTATTACACTTGTATTACCAGCGGATTCAGACTTTGGAAGACGAATTGCGCTTGTACCACCAGCGGATTTGCTCAAAAATTATTAGTTTCGTCTTCCAAAGTCAGGTGTTTGAGCAATGCAAATCCTTTGGTAGTACAAACGGAATTCATCTTCCAAAGTCAGAATCCGCTGGTGGTACAAGCGGGATACCCATTTTTCAAAATGTGTTATTCCTCCAAAAACCAAATTCATCATGCGATCTCCCATATTTTGCCAAAAAAAATATATATCGCATATCTATTCCTTCCGTGAAAGTTTGTTTCTAGTAGTGGTTCTATTTTTTTATACCAAATTGCATATATCTTTATATTGTAAAAGAGTGTACTAATCGTATATTTGTTGTAGTGAAGATGAACAAAATTAGAGGCCTTTTAATCATTTTTCTCAAAATTCGTTTTTAGCATTGTATACTGAACTCTGTGGCAAGTGGCGTAGGGATCAATGGAGCGATAGCAGCCCAGCAGCGGGCTTCATTGTCTCAAAAAACTGGGTTTTCATTCGTAGATTGTACCATTCAAGGAAAGGGTAATATCTCTCTTGGGAGGGCTTGGGGTGTATATTCAACTATTGTTTACATAAGAACTTTCATGCCTTCTATTATCACTCCAGAAGGCTGGAATGACTGGCAGGACCCCTCTAGAGATCGGTAAAGACTATTTTGTTGTTTCTTTGTGATGCATGATTTTGTGACTTGTGCATGCAACATTATGAAAAAAGATATCAATTCATGATATTAGCAATCAAAAGAGATATCACATGTTAATCAATGTTATTAACATCTTGTGTCTATTGTGTCAATGTGTTTTAGGACAGTATTCTTTGGAGAACACGCATGCTCGGGTCCTGGAGCAAATTTTAAAAAGAGGGTGAAGTACGCAAAAAAGTTAAGCGTAGCGGCTGCAACTCCTTACATGAGTATTGCATACATTGATGGAGATACATGGCTTCGTCGACCATAACATTAAGAACATTAATTTAGAAGCACAAATTCAATTTATGGCATGTATCATAACACAAACAATCTGTAACTGTATTTTCTTTTATGATATAACGAAAACATGTTGGATGATTTTATTCTTTGGCCGATAAAGACTAATTGTGGAACAAAAGGCTTAAACATATGATATGAATGACAAGGGTACTCACAAAATCTCTCAGAATCAAATGGTAACACACTAACACACTTATGGCGTGCGATTATTGTTAGGTAGAGAAACAACATAGAGTTTCCTTGTAATCTTGTCAATCCATAAACAAACTAGTTTCCTAGTAATCTTGTCAATCCTTAAACAAACTTAACGTGTTCATGTACTTGGTGATAAAGAAATAATTCCGTGTAATCTTATTGATCTCAACATATGAAAGATAAAACGCTTAACGCATGCACTTATTGTGAGGAGTATAAAGAACTGTTGGCCCAGAATCAAAGTATGCAGCGGATTAAAAGGAAATATATGACTAAGATTGATACAAACACGAATTGATAATTATTATAGATCGAATGATTGAAGTTTAATACAAAGAAACAATGAACAATAATCGGAATTCTGGAAGTTATGTCTTTAAGAGGATTGTAAGTATGACACAATCTTGATAACCGAATAATGTGCCGCATCCCTCATATTTATATGTTTCGAATAGAAGTGACTGTTTCTGAACCATTGTGTCTTCAATTGAACCGTTGCAATTTGTTGTCCCACCGGTTTGACTTTCAATTTGGCGCCAAAACATAACTAACTTAACCGTAGGGGTATAATCGTCATTTTCCAGCATTTATATACTTGAAACACTTGTCGAATCATGGCCTTTATTCTGATCTGTTGGAGCTTGTTTGTTGCAGCCTTGAATCAGTGATATGCGGTCTGTTTTGATGCCGTGTAGCCTTGATCTTCGAATGCATCCGATGTGTTTTGACCCATTTGCTTTGTTTTGGTTTAATACACTACTAACTAATCTAATATTCCTAATATAATTGTTCTACATATTACATACAAGTATTTATAAGTACAATATTTACAACATACAAATATACTGGAGTTATATTTACAAATCAACACTCGCCCCTAAATATAACTAGGGCTCATGGGACTTGTTGGTAGAGTTTCAATGGCTTCTTTGAGGGCTATTTCGGCTTGTGTAAAGTCGAAATTTCTTCTCTTCATAAATCTCTTTGCGGCCCTCCATCACCACCCATGTACAATGCGTAGTCTTCTTCATTTGGTTTTACTTCTTTGCTTGATGTTGATGCATTTAAAGACATGTTTGGTGTTATATTCACCCTTCTAACTTGACTACTTTCATGCCTTTCTTTTTCCAATTTTTCGGCTGTTTTGCGGGCATTCTTATGGACAAGGTATTGCCAATCTAAGACATCTAGATATTGTGCATACAAGATTCTCATCATGTCCTTGTCCTCATAGTCAAATCCTAATTCCTTTGCAATCACAACCCAAATATTGTACATAGACACTCGCCTATGTCCACCTTCCTTTTGTACCATTATGTATAAATCGTACAACTCAACATACTTTCCATTTTCAAATCTTGGAGGAATTGGTCTCTTTGTTATCCCTAGAAATTCCTTTAGAAACCAAGACACCATTTGTATGAATGGTCCTTTAAGGATGTTTCTATGTGCCCAAGGATACTCCATATCATGTATGATGTCCAAGAACTCAATGCATTTTTCAAGTGAATCTATACTTATGTTGTTCACAATATCATCAACATTACTTATAACATTCTCGGCATCAGCCGAGATATGTTCAAAGTAATTATTTAAGTAATTTTCTTTTGATCTTATGTGATCACTATCATCTTCTAACACTTTGATATTGCTTCTCTTGATTCACTATTGTGTTCAACGAATCGAAATTGCATGC
The DNA here is from genome assembly GCA_028751855.1 of Ambrosia trifida. Classification (NCBI taxonomy): domain Eukaryota; kingdom Viridiplantae; phylum Streptophyta; class Magnoliopsida; order Asterales; family Asteraceae; genus Ambrosia; species Ambrosia trifida. The sequence goes on along the minus strand of CM054130.1, from coordinate 12,620,537 downwards.
TTTTGTCCTTGAACATATTTTCAACAATACAAAAGTTTCCCACAACTTTCACTACAAATCCTTGTAGTTTAAGTTGTGGAAGACTTAATATGTTGTCCTCCAAATCGGTTGAATAAAACACATTTGGTATAACCAAATTTTGATCTTCAACCGATATACTTATAACACCAACCCCTCTAATAAACACAAACTCTTTCTTGATTCTACTTTCAACACCAAACAATTTTTTCAATTTAAGAAAATAGTCTATGTTACCCGAAATATGATTTTGTATGTTTGGACTAACGTACCACATGTTTTTTCACAAACCATTGTCGGATCCTTGAAGAATATAATCTTCACCATTTCCAAAAAACTTCTCGGGATAATATGAAATCCCCGTGTTTATGGCATCTCTTATCAATTGTGCGCCCTCATCTCTTTCTTTTATGCCACAAACCCCTATAAGATGACCCGGTTGTTTGCAATAAAAACATTTTCTTGTTTCAATTCCCCTTCTTCTTAGTGCTGCTTGTCTTTCTTTCCTTCGTCTAAACCGTGCCAAATATTGAGACCTTGAACCCGAGTATGAAATTCTTGATGAGTCAGACATGTTTGGTTTATGTTCGGTCTGTTTTGAGACAAAGGAAATATGTTCGAAGGACTATTACACTGATGTGCAAAATACTTGTGATTCGAACAAGGAATTATTCAGACACTATAATATCCAGAATTCAATGATTAACCGTATGTGGAATTTCTTTTGACACTGAAATAAATACACTTTATCAAAATGATGACGGAATATTAACTGAAGTATGACAATAATTTTTAGTTTGAACAAGAAGTTTATTGAATAGACTCAAAGAACAACAACAAAAAATATGATCGGACTTCGAATTGAAAGATGAGACAGAAACAGAAACACAGACACAGAAAATGATGAAATCGAATGATAAACCTTGCTCTGATACCAGTTTGTTGGCCCAGAATCAAAGTATGCAGCGGATTAAAAGGAAATATATGAATAAGATTGATACAAACACGAATTGATAATTATTATAGATCGAATGATTGAAGTTTAATACAAAGAAACAATGAACAATAATCGGAATTCTGGAAGTTATGTCTTTGAGAGGATTGTAAGTATGACACAATCTTGATAACCGAATAATGTGCCGCATCCCTCATATTTATATGTTTCGAATAGATGTGACTGTTTCTGAACCATTGTGTCTTCAATTGAACCGTTGCAACTTGTTGCCCCACCGGTTTGACTTTCAATTTGGCGCCAAAACATAACTAACTTAACCGTAGGGGTATAATCGTCATTTTCCAGCATTTATATACTTGAAACACTTGTCGAATCATGGCCTTTATTCTGATCTGTTGTAGCTTGTTTGTTGCAGCCTTGAATCAGTGATATGCGGTCTGTTTTGATGCCGTGTAGCCTTGATCTTCGAATGCATCCGATGTGTTTTGACCCATTTGCTTTGTTTTGGTTTAATACACTACTAACTAATCTAATATTCCTAATATAATTGTTCTACATATTACATACAAGTATTTATAAGTACAATATTTACAACATACAAATATACTAGAGTTATATTTACAAATCAACAAGAACTTAATTAGTGTTCCTTGTTTGGTTTGTGGGTGCTCAACTTCTTGCTGCCCCGACGTTTGGGCTAATAGAATTTTGATGTTCGAAAAAAAGATAGATTAGGAAATATCAACTTAATTATGGTAACATTAATTATGTGTAAATTTTGGTTGGGTCACGTTTAAAAAGATTTTATTGGTCGGGACACGTTTAAAAAGATTTTATTAAACATCCCTTTCTTTATTTTAGGAATTTGAGACTGGAACATGAATTGTACTGTTGCACAACTTTTTTTCTCTTATCAACTTGTGAATAAAAGTCATTTTTTTGTTATAAATTATATGTTTGTAATTCTTTTATTTCCAATATGAACAACCCAGGACATGGTTACGTGAGCGTATTAGTGGGGCAAACCACCGGGATGCCTTAAGACTATGTGTAGTGGGGTAGTGCCAACTGCCAACTCATCACTAGTGGGTGTTAAACACCGCCCCATAGGAGCGTTATCCGGGCTTCATGGCGGATGCGTTAGGTGAGACAAGTCTGAAACATTTTTTTAGCCAATCACCAAGCCATAATGCCAACAAACATACACAACACAAAGACAAGAAGATATAGCGACAAAACGGTGACCAAAATCTATTATTAACCAACCCAAAATGTACCCAACCAAACCCTAGATTCTCAGCAAATCACTGAGAACCAATAAAGAGTACAATACAAAGATCTTCTGCTGATTGATAAGATCAGCAGACGATCTTGATGAAAAGAATCAAATACACAAACTTACAAACGAAGAATGAGACAATACAGACAAAAAGATTACAGAAAAACCCTAAAAGACACAAAAGAGAAATAATAATCACGAATGAATAAAACAAGCTGTAAGACAACTAGTTATACCGCAGGAGCTCGATCCGTGTGACATATGATCTCCACCCAGTTGAATTCTCTCAAATATGATCGTGTCCATCTAGAGAAAACACACTTTACAAGCTGGGCTATTTTAACCACACTCGACTTAACCAGCTAAGCCCATAATCCCATATCTCCTTTAGCTAAACCATTTAGCCCATAACCTGATACAAAACATTCTTGGCCCAAACATTAAAAGATTTGAATTACATTGACCATATTATTTTAACAATTTATGTTCTGTTAATCATATGCTATCTAATACTTGAATTTTAATTTAATTACTTTAGGTTTAATTCAAAATTCTAAAACGTTAAATTTGAAGAAAAATACCTTTTAGTATATAATATTGGGACTTCCTGCACGTTGCAACAAACATTCGCTTGGTATGGCTTTGATTCGTTACTACACCAACACGATACCCACATTTACTATAGCTTAACCGAAAGAGATATGCACCAGAGGACTTGGACAAAGCCTTCACTTCGATAAATTGGAAGTACTTGGATATGGTAATGGAGTAAATGGGATTTTGTCTAGTATGTAGATATGGATATAAAGTTGTTTAGAGTCGGGACAAGCATCAATCTTGGTAAACAGATCACCAATATAGAAGAAACACGAGTCTAATCTGAGGGGATTAAACCTATGCTTAATTGTGGAGACTAATCCGATCTTCTCAAGCTCTATACCTTTAACAAATTAATATGCAAAACTAACAACGCTGTGAGATTCGTTACGAGAAGGAGGTGGTTCTTGTAACCACCCCCGACATGAGAATAAGTATTGTTCTTGAAAGAGAACAAGTCTAGTGAGGGCAAGAGTAGGGAGAATAGAATGATCTCCCCTCGAAGGAGTGTGGCATTTATAGCCAGAAGATTGGAGAAGGATTGGTTGAGACGTCGCTATCAGGAATATCCATTTGGCCATCTCTGCTCTAATAGTTAGTGTTCACAAAGGTAGGAGTATGTCCATGGGCTCTGATTAGCAACGCGTCACTTTTTGGACGTACTTGTTGTCTCATATGTGCCAACTGTTAGTGGAGGTTTAGGAGGATATGACTTTGCGGCATGTGATTGGCCAAATGTCGCTGTCACCTATACCCCCTGTCTCCTCTGCAATAACCGCTAGTTGATATCACATGGTACGACAATCCGCAAATCGTGATTGGCTGCACGTCATCTTCCTCTTATACTATTTTACTCCTCCGTGCTGGCATACTACCACGTGGGGGGTGACATCCCCGGGTGGTTTGTCATGGCCAGCCTGTTGTTTGGTTTAGATATGGGTTTCACATGGGCCCGCTGGGTCGAGGACCATATCTCTTCACAAAATAAAAAATTCGATTTCCAAATGGAGGGTTCGATAAGGCGATCCATTATCATATTTTCTTTTGTGGAAATAGGACTCTAGTCAAATCGGCTTTAGGGATGCCACTTTATTTCTTCTCTATGTGTTACATTTTGAAATGGGTTATGTGTCGTCAAAAGAAGCATAAGCAATTTTTGTGGGTTGGTAATGACACAAATAGGAAATTACATTGGGTTATGTGGTCGAATGTGGTCAAGCCGAAAGATTCAGGTGGGTTGGGGTTGGAGATTTTAAGAATTATGAATTTGGCATTGATTTTAAAATGGTTATGGAGGTTAGGAACAGATAAAAAGTCTTTGTGGAAATGGCATGTATATTGGCAATTCATAAGATTAATCATATAGATCATGGGTCTTAGATCCGAGTTTTGGTGTGATCTTTGGGTTTGAAATATACATCTCAAAGACATGTTTTCTTAACTATACGAGAGAGAAAGAGAGATTAAAAAGTGTTGCTTGATCTCGGATAGGGTGGGACAAAACAATATGGGAGATGTTTGCATGAACCGGTCTTGGCGAGTTAAGTACATCATAAGGAAATTTAATGAAGAATTGGCGACACAGAGAGCATGATAAAAGCTTTAACTTCTCATATGGTAAAGATGAATGGCGATGGACATAGAGGAGTTGGGATGTTTTTCTGTATTAATTACTTAGAGTTGAGCTAAATAGAAAAGTTATTTTGAATCGTAGGTAAAAGATTTTGTTTAGGTCAAATGGAGGCTAACTCAAGACATACTTCCTCTTGTGAGAAATATGAGGTGCAGGGGCACTCTGGTCAACTCCACAGATAATTTACTACGTCTGTAGGAAGAAGAGTCAGGGGAACATGTTTTTGGTTCGTGTCAGGTTGCTATTGCAGTTTGAGAAGCAACGGACAGTTGATAGTCGATTTGGTCAGAGAAAGATTCGAGATGTCTATTGCGAGTAAAGTGTTAAAAAAAGCGTGGTTATTGATCGTATATACCAAATGCTGGATATTCTTGAATAACAGGGTCATGAACAAATTGACATTAGGATAATTAAAAAACCTGTTGAAAGATGGTTGATGATATTAAGCTGCTGACATTTAATTGGGTCGAGCATCACTTAAAATGGAAGTCAACTTCATGTCTTCATGAGAAAGTTGGTGCAAAGACATGTGGAGCTGCTTTCGTTAATCTGATTTTTTATTTTTATTTTTAGTGTTGTGTTTTAGTTTGAATCTACATTGCATGTAATCTTTGTGCACCAACTAGCTGTGCTTTTTGTGTTTTTAGTTTAATTTTTTATGGCTGTTTGATCGATGTGGTTTGGTCGGTCAACACTAATGAAATTAAGCAGTAAAGTTAAGTGAGGTCGTCTCCAATGGGAATTAGTGAAAAGTTGTAATATTTAACTAAATTAGCTAATGACTAATTGAAATTTGTTTCGACTGATTTTAGAAAATTAAGAAAGCTAGTTAAGTTTGTTTTGGGTTTAGAAACAATAATAAGAAAGAGTAATCCTCTCTAGATTTCAGGTTGGACAAAACACAATTGATTCTGTAAAAACTAGTGGGAAGTCATTAACGTTGTACATGTTCCCGAGTTTTCATTTAATGAAGGAAAAGAAGGGATTTGGAAGGATTTTACGAAAAAAAAATGTGTTCCATAGTTTTTTCAAGGAGAGAAAGGGAAGGAAACGAATGTAAAATTTTGCCATATTTTCTTCATTTCTCATCCTTCCAAATTTGAGAGATTTGGAAGGAAATAATTTTTTAAACATAAAACATTTACTTTTCATTTCATTTCCTCCAACTCGGGAAACATACTAGTTAATTAAAAATTTTATTTCCACTCTCTATCTTCTCTCCTTAATTCCACTTCTCTTCTTTTCATTCGTTTTTTAAACTCGGGAACACAGCATAAGGGTGACTACATGTATGATTAATCTAGCAATGAATATGGATCTGAGCAGTGGCGGATCTAGAAATGAATTTCAGTAGTAATGTTTTTCACTTTTTTTTTTTCATTTTAGTAGCAACGTTTTCCAAATTTCGTAAAAAAAAAACCAAAATTTTCACTAATTTTCCACTACGCGCGGTTAGGTGAGTAGCAACGGATGCGGCACCTAGTTATACACTAGGTCCGCCCCTGGATCTGAACTTAATCTAATCACATAACATCAACTCAATAATATGAGAAGCAAACAAACAAAACATTCATAGTAAAAAACGCTTATTAATACGTGTTCAACAAAACCAACTCTTTTAACCGAAAAACCACAATTAAATCCAATTAACTTCAAGGGTTATAGATTCATTCCCAAAAACCTAGACTATAATTGAAATCAAAGAGTAAACTGCATAGATGGTCCATGTGGTTTCCTCAAATTTAAAGTGTGCTCCTCAGCCTTTCATAATTACACATATGGGATGTGTGCTTTGTATATTGTTGCATCGATGGTCCCTGACTTAGATGGAGGTTAAGTTTTTAGTTAAGTCAATGTACATTTACTAAATTACCTTTTTAAAAAAACAAATATTATACCCTCTCTCTATATCTCTGTCTCTTTCAACCCCCCACCACACCAAACCACCACCACCACCACCAACCATCTGCCACCACCAAATCGTCAACCTCCACCACTCATTTAACCGTCTGTTTCTATACATAAAGAATAAGAGAGAGAGAGAGAGACGTGAGGAGAGAGAGAGGGGGGAGATGGGTGAATATGAAAACAACTAAAAACCCATCACAAAACAATCAAACACATACCTAAATTGTAATAATGAAAGCATTGAGTTTCATTTCCACAACAATGTGCCTTACGTGTCTTCTGCTTGGACCCCCTTCAACCAAAATCGTAAAACATTGAATCACACTCCATGACCTTCCATTTTTTTAATTCTTTTATCTTTTAATTCACAGTTGTCTCCTAATAATAACACTTTACACCTTTTCATTCACTTGATCCAACGCTACTGTCCCACACAAACTTCTTTCCCCTTTCAATATCCAAGAAACTGATCTGGGTCTGTCCGGTGGTGGCCATGATGATGCGATCGAGGTGGCTTTGCTTTGCTGAACAAAAAAGGGGGTTTTAGTTTTGCAAGGTAATAAGAGACGTAATAATAAGAGTAACCCACCAACGGTTCAGGTGACAGAGACAGTTCAGCAGTTCAGGTAGGGTGGTGGTGGTTGGAGGAGGAGGAGGAGGTGGTGGTGTTGGTCGTTTGAAGAGGGGGTGGGGGTGGTGATGCTGATGGTGATGGCGAAGGAGAATGGGTTTTATTTTTTATATGGTGAGGGTATTTTGGTCATTTTACATGACTTAACTGACAAAACTTAACAACATTAGCGGGTAGGGACCAAACTGTTATAAAATGCCAACGTTGGGGACCATTGAAAATAGATGGGCGCATATCTGCAATTCATGCAAACCACAGGGACCATCCGTGCAGTTTACTCGAAATCAAAAGTACATAAAGTCAGACCCTACACCCGAAGAAAATCACGAGTGGTTTAGCAGCGCATGTTTGTGTTAGAATCTTCAATCTTCATGTTTAAGTGATCTTGAATCAAAGAGGTTAAGTAGTACTTGAGTACAGATGCAAATTCACCCTAGAGTAGTTCCAAGTCGGCTAGAATGAGGAATGAATCAAAAGATACTGTTTCTTTGTATTTAAATTAGGCAAAACCTAATTTTTGCCGGCTTAAATTGATCTCTTCGTGGTACGTGGAATGTTTCTCTAAAGTCTCTGTATATTGCGGAGAAACAATAAATCTTACTTTCTTATTTTTTTTCCCTCTCGTTCCACTCGTCTATTCGTATCTTCTCCATTTAAGTATGTTTTCACCTATTAGGCACACAAGGACCTACTACATGACCATATACTAAGTACAATCTAGAATGAACTAAAAACGCAATATGAATAACTAAAATATATACAAAAACTATCAATTAGCATGATGCGTTTAACAACAAATCACCGTTCCCATAAATAAAAAAAGAAAGAAAAAAACTTGAAAGAAATGAACAGGGTCTACGCCTAGTCGCCTAGCAAGATGGCCAGGGTTGGGCCAAGCAAGTAAAACAAGGGCTTTAGACCCCAAATTACTAAGTCCCTCAATTTTTGGCCATGAAGAAAAGTATAGCCTGAAACTACCTCAAGTCATGAAGAGCTACTCTGGGAGCCTTGGGAAGTTAGGCAGGTCAACTTGAAGTTAAAGGAGCACAAAACCGCTTTTGGGCCGAACATGATCGGTTTGGAAAATGGTTTGTATTGAGTCAAACAAGAGTAAACGACACGAATATGTTTTCTATCCGTGGAATTGGTGTAGTAGATTTACACATCAATGAACATATATTAAACGATCAAAATGTCTTTTATTCACTAGATATTAAGAAAAATGATTTTATGAACTTATTGGATGATTTTAAATTTATACAAAATTACCGGACACCATTGAGAAAAAAGTTTAAAGAAATGTTGTCATGGTTCCTACATGAATATTTATTGACAACTGAAGATCAACCGATTCCTCCCTTAATCAACGATAACAAAGAAGTTGAACTACTTGATCTCTATTTAGTGCTGCAACGAGAAGGAGGACAACAAAGTGTTACAACACGAAATTACTGGACAGTGGTGATAAAAGACCTAAATCTTGATTATGAGGAAGGACGTACAATGCGAGTCATCTGTGTAAGGTATCTTAATGTCTTGGAATACAATTATCGACTGTACAAGGCAGAAGAGAAAGAAAAGAAGACACAAGCAAGAAGATCCACACAAAAACTATGCTCTCTATATGGGAAGTGGTTGGTTTTCGACAAAGAAATTAATGAAAAAAAAAAAAAAAACGATTCGATTTCAAGAATGCAACAAGACTCTTCTTGAACCTAATTAAGTTTAGGGGAGTATATTAGAAATTAGGAACTTAATTAGTGTTTTATTTGTATTTGAGGAATATTAAGACTTAGATTAATGATAATTAGGTAGTTCTATTGTGGGTTACAATCTTGGAGATGAATTCAGGATACAATCCAAAGAGGACAGTTTAAAATGGATTGGTAACTCGGCAGAAGGGGAGACTTGAGGCGGTTTAATGGCATCGGCCACCTGTTCTTCTGATATACCCTTTATGCAAACTCTAATCCTGGCAATGGTCTTAGTAGCTTGGTTATGGTACTGTTGATTTCTATGGGTTTAGATTAGTCATTAGATTAACATGATCCGCTTGCCCCACTAAACACATCAACCCATAATACCCAACAGACCTAAAGAGAAACCATACAGGCCCAACAATTTCTACTTTCGGCTCAACAGTTGCTTTAACAGTTAATACCACTCTCCTTTGGGCCTGTGTTAAAAATATATTGGGTTTAGTTCCACATGTTTTAAGCACCAATATTTAATACTTGGACTCATATTTTTTGTTGAACACTTAAAATCAGAAAAACATCATTGAATGATTACTAACTCTTAAGTTTTAAATTAATGAGTATTGAGTTTATAAACGGGCTAATAAGTTTTTGAGTTTTAAATGAGCCCAAACTTTAAGTTTAAACTAAGGGAGTGTTTGGGATTGATTATTCAAAACAGATTATGCGTTTTGGAAAAGCAGGGGTTGAGCTGCTTATAGATTATTACGTTTTGGTAGCCTAAAAAACTGATTATCTGCGTTTTCAAAACGCGATAATCTAAAAATCAGATTCAAAACGCAATCCCAAACACCCTCTAAGTATTCTAGTAAAAGAAAACACACACAAACCCGCACATATATGATATAACATATGTATATAGACATTTTATTAAAAAAAAAAATGTGCACCCGAATAAAACAGGTCCTAGCCGTGGGTCCTCCTCGGCTTACTTAAGAGGCTTTCATGGATATTACCTAAAAAGGTAAAAAAAAAAAAAAAGTATTTAAGTGAATGCATACTTTTCAAATCAGAACAATCATGTTCCTAGAAGTTAAACTTCCGTGTAAGACCAATGTTCTGAACTTTCTTAGAAGACTCATCTTCATCAGCAAATGTATTATGATACAAATCTAGTATCATTATTCTTCATTATAAATATGAACGACTTATTGATGTCAAGGACTCATCAACCTTAATCGTTAAATCTTCACAAGAGTTTACCAATGGCTAATACGGACTCAACCAACCAGCTTCACTTCCTCCTAATTCCATTTCTAGCTCCAGGCCACATCATCCCCATGATCGACATGGCCAAACTTCTCGCTATGCGACCGAATGTTACAGTCACAATCGTCACCACACCCCTAAACGCCATTCGTTACGGTTCTACTCTCCAACAACACATCAAGTCCGGACTACCTGTCCAGTTTCTTGAACTCCCCTTTCCCTCGACCGAAAATAGACTACCTGAGGGATGTGAAAGTGCAGATGCTCTACCTGGTCTGCATCTACTTCCAAACTTTGCAGCTGCAGTTGACATGTTACAACTAAGACTCGAACAGCGTTTTGAATTGCTAAAGCCTCCACCGAGTTGTATTATATCTGATAAATACATGCTTTGGGCTGGTGACACAGCGGCTAAGTATAATATTCCCATGATAATATTTGATGGAATGAGTTGTTTCAAACAGTTATGTACCCATCATTTGTATGCATCCAAGGTTGTGGATGATTTGACTGAGTCTAAGCCTTTTGTTCTCCCTGGATTGCCTGATCGTATTGAGATAACTCGGGCTCAGCTTCCACCTGAGTTCAATCATCGTCGTTCCTCAACGAATGAGAAACTTGAACAAGTGAGAGAAACCGAGTCAAGATTTTATGTGCGAATAAGAGAAAACGAGTCAAGAGCATATGGAATGGTGATCAATAGTTTTGAGGAGTTGGAGCAAGAATATGTTAACGAGTTTAAGAAGTTAAAAGGGGGTAAGGTTTGGTGTCTAGGACCGTTATCGCTGTCTAACGATAGCGATCCAGCTAAATCCTTTAGAGGAAATAATATTAATACCTGTATTGATGATCAACGTTACTTGAAATGGCTTGATTCGAAAGAACCTGGATCAGTTGTCTACGCCTGCTTCGGTAGTAGTAGCCAAGTCACCTCTTTGCAACTCATCGAGCTCGGGTTAGCCTTGGAAACGTCTAAATCCCCATTCATATGGGTGATCAGAGCTGGTGATGGAGCTCAAGAGGTCGAGAAATGGTTATCAGAATACGGGTTTGAAAATAGAATAAAAGATAGAGGGCTCATAATTAGAGATTGGGCACCGCAACTCCTAATATTATCGCATCCGTCGGTTGGAGGGTTTTTGACACACTGTGGTTGGAATTCAGTATTGGAAGGGGTTTCTGCTGGTGTCCCTATGATCACATGGCCTCAGTTTGCCGAACAGTTTTTGAACGAGAAGTTAATTGTTCACGTGTTAGGAATTGGTGTGGGTGTTGGTGCTCCAGGTGTGGTGCATTGGGGCGAGGAAGACAAATTTGGGGTCACTGTGAAGAGCGAACAGATCAAAATGGCTATAGAAAAAGTAATGGAGGTTGGATCCGAAGGAAACGAGAGAAGAACAAAAGTGAAAGCACTCGGAATGGTAGCAAAGAAAGCAATCGAAGAAGGAGGGTCTTCTCACCATAACTTGACTTTGTTAATACAAGATGTATTGGAACTTGCAAATCTTAGAAGCCAAAAGTCATTGATTTGAAGCCAATACTTCCCATTTTTGGCCAAATGTATCAATCTTTTTCGCTATGCAGTTAACTGAACCAATATATCGGTTCGGTTATCGGTCACCAACTGAGATATTGGTATAAAATATCGGTACCGATATTATCGTCGATATTGACCGATGTTTTACTGATATATCAGTGATATCCATGATATCAGTACCTTTCTTATTAGTTCTTCCATTCGTCTTTCTTCTTATTGTTGCTATTAGTGTTTTAAAAGTAAGTTCCCGGTAGCTATAATTGTTGGTATTTACAAGTTGCAAAAGGTTTATTTATTAATAGTAGGAGAGTATATTGAATTGTTAGTGTTAAATTGCTCTATATTTAAATTTTGCATGATATAAAAATTACCGATATCTCACCGCGATAATCTATATCTCAAATATCGGACCGATATCTGTTAGGATTCGATCTCTCGATCAACACACCAAACACAAAATGACTGCAAGAGATAAAAATAAACGAACACGAGAACACAAGGATTTACGTGGTTCGGTCAGCTGACCTACGTCCACGGGCTGCAACCAGGATATTTTATTATTGCTTTCTGCCTCACTCGTGATAAGGATTACAAGTACAAGATGCCTATATTTATAATACAAGATTAGGGTTTAACCCTTGGGGAACAAGAAAACTAATTATGGGCTAACTAAAACAAATGGGCCGGACCCTTGTCTTTAATTAATCTGCCAACTAATTGTCTTCTAACCCAAGCCTAAATCAAGGCTCCACAAAACCAACAATCTCCCACTTGGAGGCTTGATAATCTTCAAACTGCCATCCGCTGTGAACACTTGTACCTCTTGTAATCTTCCTTGTTTTCCTGGTTGCAGCGGCCTTCTCATCAGTTAACCTGAAGACCCGTTGAAGCTCCCCCGGGCTCCAACACATCAGTCATGGCTATGTCTGCCGCTGACCCATTCTCTGTCTCTACCGGCTCCCACTGACACGAACTGCCGGATCCTGAAACACCCTGAGAATAAACACTCTCCGAATAAAGCAGATAATCACCTGGAGAGACTTTGACAGCTGGAATACTGGTTCTCTTAACCCATTGTCGTTTAGTAACTTTGACTGAAGCACAACTCATGCTCCCACTGCCACGAAAACCCTTGAATGGTAGTTCTGAACCTTTCCTAGCACGCTCAACCTGAATCTTACCTGTGGCTCTGGGTTTATCATCTGCAAAACAAACCTTCTTCTGCCCACAAGACTCTGTGAACCCGACTTTGTTTCTCTTCTGAACTGGGACGGTCACTCCCTCAGACGGTAAACTGACCATGTAAAGCGAACCCCTCTTTCTTCCTCGAGCTATGACAAGATTTCCCTTAATAACTTTCCACTGCCCGTTCCCGAATTTAACCTCATGTCCCTGTTCATCCAACTGCCCCACTGAAATCAACTGTTTCTTTAAGCTTGGAATCACCCTAACATCCTTCAAAGTCCATGAACCGGCTGAAGTTACTATATCCATGTCACCCATGCCCGTAACATCAAGAACATCATTGTTCGCCAGTCTTACCTTACCAAAGTCACCTTTCTTCAAATTCCGCAATGCTTCAGTGCTGTGGGTAGCGTGAAATGAAGCACCAGAATCCATGACCTAGGAATCCACATAACTCTCTACACTACAAATTAATGCGTCATCATCTGAGCAGTCTGATGCAGTGTTAACTTCTTTCTTCTCGTTTCGACATTGATTCCTAAAATGTCCAACCTCTTTGCAGTTCCAACAAGTCACATCACTTCGAGCCCTAGACTGACTCCTCATCCTGTTCTTGCTCCCACTACCTCTGTTATTCTTCCTTCCTCTGCCAACATTCAGTAATTCACTTGATGATCCACCTGAATTTCTTCGTCTGACATCTTCGCCCAGAATAAGATCCCGAATCCCATCAAAAGTGAACTCGCTGGTAGAACTAGTAATCGCTGTAACAGTCCCTGACCAACTATCTGGCAATGATGATAACAGTAGTAAAGCCTGAACCTCATCCTCAAATTTGATGCCAACTGACCCAAGTCTTGACAAAATCGAGTTTAAGTTGTTGATGTGCCCTGTAACTGAACTTCCTTCTTTCATCTTCGTGTTCACCAGTTCACGTATTAGGAAAACCTTATTAGCTGCCGAAGGCTTTTCATACATATTAGAAAGTGCATCCATAATCCCACGCGCTGTGGTTTCCTTTAGAATGTTGAACGCAACATCCTTCGTTAGCGACAATCTAATAACTGCCTTAGCCTTTTTATCCAAGGCCTCCCACTCGTCCTGTTTTAACTTCTCCGGTTTGTCACCCAATACCATGTCCAAATCCTTCTGAACCAGCAAATCCTCCATTTGCATTTTCCACCAACCAAAGTCTTTTCCATCAAACTTCTCAATCTGAAGTTTACCACTCTCAGCCATTGTCTCAAACTAAGTAATTTCCTGACTTTGAATCTTGGTAAAAAGAACCAGAAAAAATAATCTTGGACAAACAAAATAAACCCCACAACAACCAAACCACCCGACTAAACTGCCAAGTAAACACGCCAACCTAGTTGTATTCCCAAATAAACCAATAAAGAAGTCCTAAAAAAACACAAACCTGTATTCTTTTTCTTTTCTTCACTAATCGAGATAAAAAAAAAAACAAGAATTCGCCCACTGGATGAAACAAAAACAAATCACCAAACTTGTTCTTTTTTGTCTTTTCCTATTGGCAATTAATGGCGGCACATAAATAAATGCGAGGTTACGAACTAAAACAAAAAGGTTAGTACCTTTATTTCTAGTATGCGGTGAACCGAGTCTCGAACAAAAGTCGATCGATATATTTTAATAGGCTGCTGCCAAAATAAAATAAAAAACGGAATCGATCTATCTCTCGCGTTGTGTTTCACCTGTGTGTAACGAGCCGTAGCTCTGATACCAGTTGTTAGGATTCGATCTCTCGATCAACACACCAAACACAAACTGACTGCAAGAGATAAAAATAAACGAACACGAGAACACAAGGATTTACGTGGTTCGGTCAGCTGACCTACGTCCACGGGCTGCAACCAGGATATTTTATTATTGCTTTCTGCCTCACTCGTGATAAGGATTACAAGTACAAGATGCCTATATTTATAATACAAGATTAGGGTTTAACCCTTGGGGAACAAGAAAACTAATTATGGGCTAACTAAAACAAATGGGCCGGACCCTTGTCTTTAATTAATCTGCCAACTAATTGTCTTCTAACCCAAGCCTAAATCAAGGCTCCACAAAACCAACAATATCCGATTTTTTTACCGCGTTAACTGCTTAGCTTTTTCGAGTAGCCGGCTCTAAACTATACGAGTCATGTTTGTATCATAAGTGGTATGTGTTTGACTATAGCCAGGCTTATTAGTGGCTTGGGAAATTACCTTTTGATTTACCTTCAAGTACATCTAATATTCAAACCTGGGTATAAACTTGTGTGATCAGTTGTTTGCATATATTTTCTAACAATATTCATGATGTTTTAAGTGGTATTAGTAACAACTAGTTCAAACTCATAACAACTTATCAACTGTTATAAACAAAATGCACATCAAGGAGCTGCTAATCCCATCCTACTTACTAAACAGGGAAGACAAAAGAATTAAAGCGCAGTTCTACTTTTCCGTTTTAATTTCGTTGTACATCTTAATGCCACCGGGTAAATCCATGTTACCCAAGTTAAGCCTACAAAACCAAGATCAAAATAGTAATTCAATGTAGGACATAAATCAAAATGCTGCTGCAATAGCTTTAGATCATCATAATCTCTTTTGTATAAATTGCCAATCTGAAACTATTTGCAGCAGCTAAATCATTCAATAACATCATAATCTCTTTTGCATTAATTGTCCTAGTGCTAGACAAAGTGAAGCCTAACTCACAAAATAAACGAAGGAACGGAGTGTTATGTGTGCTTATCTTTATTAAAATCATTTTTTTTTACTCAAAACAGTGTTTAGATTGGAAGTTTAGTTACTGAAACAAGCTTGTTAAGTGTTAACAGAAGGAGAAAGCTCGATATTGTGGTGACATTGTACATTTTGCTCAAGTTCATATAAACAATTTCAGTCACCGAATATAAGCCAATTGTCAGAGAACGCCAAAGTTATGTTCGTGTAATCAGAGCAGTGTATACGTGTGAATGAGGTATATATTGCGTATGAGTTACAAAGGTTTCAGTTTACCTTAATCACCAAACGGCGCTGGATCCGAACAATACTCTTAGCCGGTGGATAGAAGTGAGGGCTAAGCCTTAGCCGGATTTGCATTTGGTTTGATTGTTTAGTCGTGGATCCTTGGTATTTTTCATCATTTGTTTTGTCGGCTTAGGCGTTTTCACCTCAGCCAGCAATGCTTATTTGGTATTACTTGATTGGTTGGTCCCCCCCCCCCCCCCCGATGCTCGTTATTCGGTTGGCGGCCATTCAATAGCAACCCCTAAAGGGACTCAAAATATGTGTTTTTTTTTTTTTTTTGGGGGGGGGGGGGGGGGGGGGGGGGAGGGGGCGCGAATCCATATCATGTAGCCTAACATCACGGTAGTCACTTTAAAAAAAAGGTTAATAATATTAAAATCTAGTTGATATTAGCTGGAAAAAAAAGATGTTGAAGTTCACTGCAACTTTTGTATCTAAAAATAATAATAATAATAATAATAATAATAATAATAATAATAATAATAATAATAATAATAATAATAATAATAATAATTGCATACTTTTCACTTCAAAACAATCCATCTTCCTTGAATTTATACTTCCGTGTGAGACCAATGTTCTGATGCAGTTAGCTACCTTTCAAACGCCTGAACTTTCTTAGAAGACTTATCTTCATCAGCAAATATATTATGATACAACGTATCAACCATAACACACATGACAAATATATATTATATATGAACATTTATTAATTTCCAGAACTCATCAACCTTAATCGTTAAATCTTGACACAAGTTCACCAATGGCTAATTCGGAGTCAATCAACCACCTTCACTTCATACTAATTCCTTTTCTAGCTCCTGGCCACATCATCCCCATGATCGACATGGCCAAACTGCTCGCTCTGCAACCGAATGTTACAGTCACAATCGTCACCACACCCCTAAACGCCATTCGATACGGTTCTACCAAAATTCTTGTTATTACTAATAACTAATACACAAATTCTTGTTTACATACAATTCACAGAAATAAACATAAAATACATTTCCTTATCCACCAAAATTATAACAGACTTATGGAGACCTGACCTTGTTGGATATTATATAATCAAGAAATTAGTATTATTTAGAAGTCAACGTAAAGGTCAAAAAAAGGAAAAGTCAAACCCGTATCTTAGGGTAAATTAGGAGTTGTGTCCATATATTTGTAACCGCCAAAACCCAACCTATAAATAGGTTCATATGTATGACATTCATAAT